>JAPMOR010094922.1:226552-306094 GCA_026543865.1 Argiope aurantia | reverse complement strand
ATAGTTTTAAGTATATCGTTTTTTAAGTAGTTTATTTTAACCTGTTTTCGATCGATTATTTTAAACGATTCTGTTTATTTTCTTAGTGTTTGATGCATTTAAAATTAAACATTTTTAAATAATCGATATGCTCATGATGAATCTGAGAAAATTTTGTTGACAAATTTTTGAGATATTACATAAATTAAGATATATATTTTTTTAGTGCCCATAAAGTTTAAACGCTCAGTAACTCTGTTCTCAGTAATCATATTACAAAAATATGCTTTGTTTCAGTAAAAAATATTATTATATAAAAATATTATTATATATTAATTGCAGATTTATCCTTTCCACTTTAATTTAAAGCATAAATTCTACGGGAGCTAACAGAAACTTAGAGAGATATATATTATGTTATGACTGAAGGCCTTTATAATATTATGAGTGAATTATATGACTATCAAAATTTGAAGTTTTAATATATTTTGATGCAGAAGTTATTAAAGTAGGAATTGCATAAAATATTTAATTATTAAAATTTTAACGAACATTAAGATTGGCGAACCGGCTGGTCGCCAAAGGCGTCTAGTAATTAATAATTAAAATATTTAAATAATAATAAAATTTATTAATTGTTTGTTACTATTATTACTACTATTTATTTAAATATCAAAATTTAACTTCCTGTATAATTGAGGCTCTGGTTCTATTTTTCTTTTTTGAAGTAACGAAAAAAATTAATTTTTAATAATTTAGAAATAATGTTCAACAGAATCCTATTTTCGAAAAAATTTACTTATTCATAATTTTTAAATTCATTTCCTTTTGTATTATTAGTCTCATTTAGATAAATGTTAAGGCAATTTTACTCTGCCAAAATGTCGAGTTGAAAGTAATTCTTTCTTCCATTATAATACACTTGGTGCTGTTCGTATGAACTGTCAATAAATATTTTATTTTGATTATCAAAAATTCCTAATATTGATAATAATGTAGCATTACATTTAGAAATATATATATATATATATATATATGTGTGTGTGTGTGTGTGTGTGTGTGTGTGTGTGTGTGTGTGTGTGTAATGATATCTCTTAATCTAATTTAAATTCGAATTAATTTCCTAATTTTTATCTTAATTTAACCCATATTAACTTCATTCTAAAATGTTCTCTTATTCCTTGATTCAATTCCACCTTTTTTTATTTAATTAATTCAACACAAGCTCTGTAAAAATGCTTAAATCTGCACTTTCACGCGCTCCCAATGAAGGGATAAAAATCTATCAACCTAAACAAATTCTTTTAAAAGATACCTATAATTCCCTTACCTAAACTGACATGTGTAAAGAAATCCCTATCAGAATCTCATAGTATATAATGACCGGGGGAAAATGTTTATATCTCTTTCGTGCTTCTGTTCATGTATCGCTTGTAAACGGACGTCAATCTCGTCCGCGCTTCTTGTACATATATTATGCCTTCCGGGATGGAACAAAGCCAAGTTTAAAATTCAAAAGTGTTTTCTTTGTCTTCGGCCACGAAACTGCTCGAAATCATTTGTTTTACATTATAGTGATTTGGGAAACCAGCTTTAATATATTAATATAAGTTTCAGAATTCTCATTTTTGGAAGGAAAAGCCCAAACATGTCTAGATGCATGATCAATTACTATATGAAGAAATTTTTTAGTTGAGTTATGATAATTAAATTTAGCAACAGTGTCGACAGAAAGACATTCAAAAGGACGATCTGTGGGGGGCACAGCCTGTAAAAGGAGAAGTCTTTTTTGCCTTTTCTTTTTATTTAGCTGACAAACAGCACAATGTTTGACAAAAAGTGCAATATTTTGAGTAATATGAGGCCAATAATATTGAGGAGTAATTAGATTTAACATTTTTTGAGTGCCTGGATGCCCAAATTGTTCATGAGCATTTTGTAAAAATTTTCTCCTAAGAGAAAAAGGTATAACTATTTTAAACAACTTTTTCTTTTTAACTACAAGTACATCATTAATATTTTTATATTTAGTATTATTCAAATTGTCTAGATTTGGATAGTGTTTTATCTCATCCAATTCCAATAAATGCCCTGAATGCTGGAGATATTGAGCAATAGGATGCCTTGATAACATATCAGTTTCAACATTAGATGTTTTCTTTAAATATTTAACTTCATAATCAAACATGCTTAATTTTAAAGACTAACGAAATAATCTTCCCCTTAAATTGTTAACATTTTAAAGCCAAACAAGAGCAGCATGATCAGTATGATTTATGAATTTTTCCCCATGTAAATAGCAATAAAATTTAGCAAGAGCATCTACTATTGCTAAATATTCCAACTCAATTATACAATACTTTTTTTTATAAGGGCCTTAAAGTTCTTGAATAAAAAGATACAAGATCCACTTTTTCTATTATATTTGCAAATATTGTGAAAAAATTTAACTTGACAAAAGAAAATGTAAACCCAATTAGAGTCAAGCAAGCTCATGGAACGTTCCAAATAACCCAAGTTTGTGACATTTATTTAAAAATTGGTCAAATAAAAATGAAAATCAAATTATATATAAAACGGTTGACCGTCTGTCATTCCGTACTTTCACATGCACGTAAACGCGATAGTTCAAAAACGCAACGATTTAATGAAATTCGGCATGTTATGTAACCACAACAGTAGTTTTGCGTCAAGGTTTGGTGATAATCTGCCGGCAAAAATACATCCAAACTCCATATTCTGGCTATAGATTCAGTAAAAATGCTAGATTCATGCCAAAGATAGATATTTCGTTATTATCGTTTATCAGTGCCAGGCAAACTATTGGGGACTTTATCCAAGGTCCTTAATTTTACACAGACGAAGGCGGATAAGATCATTATTCGCGAGTATGCGGGAAAGTTTCCGGGAGACCACTCTTGCTGATTCAATCATGAAATGATCTGTAATGTTTTTCTCATATTAGTGAAGTGCTCATATGTGAGAAGAATGGCCTGCTTTAATAATAAAGTTATATTTTTTATCGTTTCACTGACTTTTGCTAGTGTCAAAGCTTACATGTTTGCAACTGAACGAACGGTACAAGAAAACGGTTGAAACCTAGACAGTTAGTATGAAGAGCATGGAGCATATCGTGGAAACAACGGCAGTTATATTTGAGAATCTTTGAACCGCAAATAAACCTAAGCAGTTGTTTTTGTGTGTGTGTCTAGAATAAGGTAATTTAAAGTCTGAAATATACTGTTAATCTTTTACTTACACTCCGAAATAGTTGCTCTCCCAAACTGACCCATGGAAAATATAAATAATTTTATCTTGGCGAAAATTTCATTAATTCATATGTTTATATAATTGTTGCACTTTTAAGTCATAAGTTAATTGATTAAGTCATAAGTTACTTTTAGTCATAATTAAGTTGCATTTAAAATCCTAAAACATTTCATATGCAAAATGTTCGATTGTTTCAAGCTTGCCTTCAAAAATAATATTGAGCTTTAGTTACTTCTCTATGCTTATAAATACCTAAATCGGTTTTTATCGTTATAGGAAAAAAACATTAACAAAACAAAACTAAACTAAAGAAAAGCTGACCTTCAAAAATTTTGAAACTGTAAGATTTCTTTTAAATTCACCTTTTAAACTTGAACTTATTTTTTTTCATATTTTTAATACAATGACATTTGAAACACAAATAATCATGCATACTTAGCAATTTTAAATTGGAATAAAAATAAAAACACATTATAGGAAACATTTCCGAATCGTTATTCTGACACAATAAAAATTTCAAATCTAATTGTTCCAAAATTATTTTTTATAATATTAAAAGATTCAAGAAGATTGTGTGAATTTAATAACTGTAATTAATTCTCAAACACTGTTTTTTTCTCTAATTAATTAAATGTTATCTTATGTTTCAATAATGTGATTTGTTACTGATTCAATAAAAAATCTACAGAATACTCGAGATATTAATGGATTAAGTATAATTTTTTCATCGTATCCCAGCACCTGGGAATAATTTAATAATAATTCGATGCTTGTGTGAGGCATGGTCTTGATAGTTAAAGGGTTAAACCTATAACTGCTTTTCGTACTATCTAATTAGATAACATTTCCTTTTTAGGGAATATAAATTCAATTAAATACCCATAGAATATTTGAGGTGTTTGTAGAGTCTTTGAATGATTTTATTTTAATTGATGAGTTTGAAATATGGTAATTCAAAAGATGTATGATTCAGAAACAGAACTATTAAAGGATCAGAGCCAAAACTCCAAAATTTATAATCTGTTATCCAAACATCCACAATGGGATTATTTATCTTTTTTTTCTCTCAAGGGTTATCTTTACTTTAATGAACTATTTATTTTTTTAGAATCTGTTAAAATGTTAAAAATTTAAAAGCGAATTTTGGAGTCGAGAGACGCTCTTAACCAATCAGCTTTGAATTTTGTGTATGAATTATATTTTCCCTTCGAATCAACTGGAGTTTGAACATGTTTTGAATTAGCCAAAGAGTAAACCTTAATATAACCAACATGCAGGAATTCGAGAGAACGCTCAAGTACTTTAATTGAAAGTTTGCATGCTAGAAGTTATTTCGACGATACTACAAAACGAGGACAACTCTATCTAAGCACTTTTCGAAAAGTGCTATTACGAGCACATGGCTAGAATACACGAATTAAACTGATGTTGTAAAAGTAATTTGCATTTCAGATTACGTGAAGCCCATTGTCTCAGATTTAAGTAATACGATGAGTTTGGTTAACCTAAGATCTAAAAAGATCAAGCAATATAGAATTTTATAATTCTATTCCTAACGATTTCAATAATCGTTAGACTTAAATAGAATTTGGTGGTATTTAACAATAGGTTTACCAAGGGGTCATTTTGAACCCTTTGAGAAAATTTTCGTTAATTTTCTTCAAGAAAATTATTGCCTTATTTTATGAGAATATTTTAACTAATTTTTACTTACATTTATAAAACATATAATCACAAATGTTACCTTTTTCTTTTTTAGCTTCGGAGGAATGTGTATAGTATACCTACTTTTACCGAAGGGGTCATTTTGACTCTTCGAATAAATATTGTTGAGAATACATACGTATATATTTAAATATGTAACAGCTTGAATGGGACGCACATAGATATCAGTATAAATACAGAAATAAGTACGTTTTAGTAAAATGTGTGTATATAAGAAGCAGGAAGACGAAGCCAAAAGTCAGTCAATAGAAGCTATTATAGGTTATTAATAAGAAGACGCGTGAGTCAGTGTTTTGGGAGAAGATGATGGGAGTCAGGCTCCCGTGGTCCCATCACATTTTTAGAAAATTTAAAATATTCAGTTAGTTTATCTATATCATTTTGGTAGCGTTAAACGAATGCTATATTATATATTATTATATTTTTATATTATGTCGCATTAACGTTCATTAAAAAGTCGAATAAATTGAATGAAAAAGTTTGATTGAAACTGATTACCGAAGATAAAATACTTCTTCGTTTGGTGACGTGAATGGTATCCATTTCTTTTTCCTACGGGCATCATTAACATCTCCTCCAAAATAAAATCAGGCTTGCCAATTAAATAATTATTGGAAAACAGTTACGGAACAAAAATCATGCAGTTGCATATCATACACATCATGTCATAATATTGTAAATCATAAAGTCACGTTATTTACGTTTTAATTGCAAAATTAAAGTGACAAATGATTTAATCGATATCAAATGAAATCTTCAGACCGAATACTGTCTGAATACGCGTCGAGGGCCGCGGTGGCCTGATGGTAAGGTCTCGGCTTCGGAATCGGAGGGCTTCAGTCTCGAGACCCGATTCCACTGAAGAATCGCCGTGTAAGCGGGTCTGGTGCACCTTAACTCTGTCGGGACCAAACGTCTTCTCGCTGGTGTGGTATGTAAATTTGGAGAAGTGGGTTCCACCTCAGGTGCCGCCCTCGTCCTCCGACCGCGGTTCAAAATTACAAGATCTTTCCCAAAATATCCTTAGTGTTGCTTTAAAACGGTTTGTTAATGTAACTAAACTAAAATGACTACGCTTCAAATAAACTGCAAATATTTTTTTTTTGCCATCATCATTTTTTCTGCCATCTTGCCATCTTTGGAATAAATTCATACATAAAAATTAAATTTAAGGAACCGTGCACTCATTTCTGGTTTTATGCTAAGATCTCGAAAGGAATATTATTTTTAAGATTTTATATATTGAATATTCATTAAACGTTTAAGCTAATGACAGATGATTTAAAAATTTATTTCTGGGTAAATAAGGGTGATCTAGGACTGCCTGATAAAATTGTATAAAAAAGAATTAAAAAAGAATTTAATTGTTAAAATGCAATTAGTAATGCGAACAATTTTTAATGAAAGAATAAAAGAAATTCCTTTTGAATTATTCATTAATGAATGATGATGAAAAATTTTTTATTCGTGAAATGTTTCAATGCCTCCAAATTTGAAGAATTTTTAATTCGATTTTCAGAATCAATGCATTTCAGTATGAAATTCTTAATAAATCTTAATCTCAAAAACAATCAAAGGAAAACTAATAAATATTTTATTTTTAAATATTCTATTTTGAGTCAATGATCCAGTTTTAGTTTTATCAAATAGAATTCGTTCACAAATATCGATGTGAGGATTCATAAGCCAAGAGAGAAATAAAAAACGGCACGTTCATCTTTTTTCAATAGTGGCGGAAAGAAAAAAAATGGAAAAGTCGACTTTTTTTTTTTCAATTCCTTTGCTATGACACCCTTTTGAAAGCCATTCAATTTGAGCTGATTTTTTTAAAAACCAAGCTGAAAAACAGCTGATTTTTTTAATACCCAAATGATTTTTGCCTTTTGAGTCTTAATATGATAATATTTTTGATATTCTTTCTGTCAGTTGACTAAAGGCTAATTGACTGCTGTATCAGGACGAACAAAAATCGTTATAGAATGCAATAGGGCAGACTAAAAGACCTATCAGAATTCATAAAAACACGTTGAAGAGTGTGCCTCAGAATAATTTTTTTCAAAATTTTTAATTTATTAGAAACTAGCCGCCTTTGGCAACCAGCCGGTTCGCCAAACTTAATGTTCGTTAAAATTTTAATAATTAAATATTTTATGCAATTCTTACTTTAATAACTTCTTCATCAAAATATTTTGAAACTTGAAATTTTGATAGTCATATAATTCACTCATACTATTTTAAAGGCCTTCAGTCATAACGTAATATGTATTTCTCTCTAATTTTCTGTTAGCTCCCGTAGAATTTATACTTTAAATTAAAGTGGAAAGGATGAATCTGCAATTGATATAATAATATTTTTTACTGAAACAAAGCATTTTTTTTATAATATGATTACTGAAAACAGAATCACTGAGCGTTTAAATTTTATGGGCCCTAAAGAATATATATCTTAATTTATGTAATATCTCAAAAATTTGTCAACAAAATTTTCTCAGATTCATCATGAGCAGATCGATTCATTAACAATGTTTAATTTTAAATGCATCAAACACTAAGAAGATAAACAGAATCATTTAAAATAATCGGTAGAAAACAGGTTAAAATAAACTACTTAAAAAACGATATACTTAAAACTATAAGCATATACAAAAAATATATAACTAACATAAATACAATTTAATTACAAAAGCACACAACTAACCAAAAAATAATTTAAATCAATTCCGAATCCGTTGAAAATCCGTTGTATCCGTTGTCAACAATCAGAACACAATGCGCATGCTTGAATTTTCAACGCCAGTTACTGTAACGCAAATGCGTGAATTTTTCTACGCCAGTTGGGGTAACGCCATGCAGATTAGAAATTTTTAATTTCCTTTATTCTGTTTTATTTTAATTCAAAAGTACTTCAGAATGAATCTGAAAGATCGATTAATTAATAAGGTTTCATTTTAAATGCATCAAACATTAAGAAAATAAACAGAATCGTTTGAAATAATCGGCCGAAAAATGTTAACCCTAGCCTCATTAGTGTAGGGAAAAACAACTGAAGCCTTACTCATTTGGCGGTAGGGAAAATGAAAAGATTTTTTTGGCGGGAAAGTTAGTTTTTAATTAATAATTAAAATTCTAATTAAAAATTCAAAAAAAGGAACCCCAGGTGCACACTCCCGATCTCCAAGGTATACATGTACCAAATTTGATAACTGTAGGTCAATCGATCTGGCCTGTAGAGGGCCAACACACACACGCACACACACACACACATTGAGCTTTATATAAGTACTAGTCGCCTTTGGCGGCCAGCCGGTTCGCCAGTATTACCACTCACTACAATTTTCAATTTAATATTTTAAGTAACTGGTCTCTTAATAGATTCTCAAACAAAACATTTTTAATCTCCAAATTTTGATAGTCATACCAAACTTATACTGTTGTTTAGATCGTTTCTTTCAATTTACTATATATATTTTGCTAATTTGTTGTCATTTCCGGTAAATCTTCAACTTTAATTTAAAGTGGAAACGACGAAATTGCAATTAATATAAAGATATTTTTAAATAAAACCAACTGTTTTATTTTATTAACATCTTTATTGTTATTTATTTATTATTATTATTACTGAATATGAGTATATGCTCGGTATTTAAGTCTTATGTGAACTACAAAATATTTTTCATAATTTATGTAATATCTAAAACAATAATTCAACAAAAATTTCTAAGATTCAGCATAAAATTCAGTTTTTAGTTTTGCTTTCAAAAGGATTGAAATGAAATCAATAATAATATTTTGTTCCGGCCTATAAATATATTTCAAAAATTATGAAGTCTAAATTTAATGCAGTAAGGTCTCATATTCTGAGAAATATTCTGGACAGACCAAATTTTAAATAAATGAATGAATGTTTCTGTTTTCCACGATCAACTAAGCTTATTTATGAAGTTTTGAATGTTAAAAATTTAGAAAAATTCAACATTTTCATAATCTTAGGTCAATTAATCTTGAGAAACCTGCCCGCTGATTGGCGTATTTTCTTTGAAACGATCGATGGAAAATCTAAAATTATCCTTTATTTTTTATTGAATAGTGATATTCAAATTTTCATAAATCAGACAGTTTAAGTGATTGATTTAGTTGATTGGAAATTAACTCTTTTTATTTAAAATATTAGTGTTTCAAGAACATTTTTTTATTCGTAATTTCCAGAGCAGAAGCTTAATGTAAAATCAAAAATTCGTTATTTATTAGAGCATTTATTGAATCAAGTAACATAAAATATAATCATTTTCCATTTAGACCATTTAAGCAGATCTGTGTCTTACTAAAGGTTTACGAATTAGCTGAGTGGCCCTGATTTGAATGGATATCCTGTTCATATTAAACAAAACTTGCCTTAAAATAAAACTGATTTATTGGATTAATGATATAGAGAGTGTAAAAGATCATAAAATAATTTTTCTTGAATTTATTTTTTAGAAAAAATAATATTTCATATATGTTTCCTTTCCTACAGACACGTGCCGAAAATTATATTTTTGCAGGTTTTATTTCCAAAAAGTTTTAATTTATTTTTAGTTGGAGCTTTAATCCATGTGATGGCAATACTTTGAAAAAAGCTAATTTTTTCCCAGGAATACGAAACGTGCTCGAGCAGCTTAAATTTTATTTTTATTTTGTACGAAAAAAATTGTTGAAAAATGTATTTAAAATATTTATCTAAAAATTCATTAAAAATAGAAATTTAATCTTAAGGTTAAAACATTGGTATCATTTAAAAGATAAATTCTTGATCCTTAACTTCATGTAAAATTCTTTTTTTTTTGCGGTAATATTTTCGGAATTTATAGCAGAAACACGCCAAAATTTCGCTTAATTTTTAAATAAATAAAATTCTAATTAAAAATTCGAAAAAATAACCCCCAGGTGCGCATTCCCGGCCTCCAAGGTATACACGTGCCAAATTTGGTAGCTGTAGGTTGAATGGTCTGGCCTGTAGAGTGCCAACACACACACACATTGAGCTTTATTATAAGTACTACATAGAACAAACTCATCAAAAGTAAACATAACATTTAAATAGTTGCCAAAAACAAAAGAGAGAAAAATGCAATTAATAAGCAGACGATTTTAAGAAAAGTACAGATATTTAGACTAGAAAATGAAATTATCTGAAATTAACCATACGCGCAGACGATATTTACAAAAGTAAAAATTTTCAAACCTGAAAAGGAAAATAGATGAGTTATTCCATCAATAAATGCCATAAGTTTGTTTATATCTTCATTATTTTATGAGTCATTAAACATCAAAATGGGCCCGGGACTAAATAAACACCCTGTATAGAGAGTGCAAAAGATCATAAAATAATTTTTCTTGAATTTATTTTTTAGAAAAAATAATATTTCATATTTGTTTCATTTCTTACAGACACGACCCGAAACTTTTATTTTTGCAGATTTCATTTAGAAAAAGATTTAATTTATTTTTAATTGGAGCTTTAATCAATGAAAAAAGATAATTGAAACACTTTGAAAAAAGACTTTGGCAACACTTTGAAAAAAGATAATTTTTTCCCATGAATGCGAAACGTGCTTAATTTTAATTTTAATTTTTTACGAAAAAAATTATTGAAAAATATAGTTAAAATATTTATTTAAAAATTCATTAAAAATCGAAATTTAATTTTAAGGTTAAATCATTGGTATCATTTAAAAGATACATTTTTGATCTTTCACTTCATGTAAAAATCTTTTTTGTGCGGTAATATTTTCGGAAGTTATAGCAGAAACACGTCAAAATTTCGCTTAGTTTTTAAATAAATAAAATTATATTTAAAAATTCGAAAAATAACCCCCAGGTGCACATTCCCGGCCTCCTAGGTATACACATGCCAAATTTGGTAGCTGTAGGTTGAATGGTCTGGCCTGTAGAGCGCCAACACACACACACACATTGTGCTTTATTATAAGTATAGATATAGATATAGGTAACTGACCTAGTGTAAACCCGGCATTAATGTTAGGCATTAATTTCATTCTGGACTTTTCTTCCATTGCTAATAGCCGAAGTATGAAAATTTGGCTTATTTTTTCTATAATGGCTAGATTTTTTTAAAGCATGTTTTTAATAAAATTTTTAGACTTTTCTGAATTTTGTGGTAGCTACAGTTAAGATTAAACTTCTGAAGTAAGCATTGTTAAAAACAAAACATTCATTTTATAAGCATTGCGGCTGATTTCAGTAATATAATTGAATCTATTGAGTTCCTGTTCATTGAATGAAGTATAAATTGTTGTATGCAGAAGAGAATAGCCGATGCTGTCAATCTAGATGAATGAAATCAGTCTAATGCTATGATGTTTCAAATTGATGGTTTAAATTTCTTTTGTTTTCCAGTAAACAGTTAGTACTTACTATGTATAAGTAATACTTACTATGAAGAAGTATCAAAATTATATGTATAAACTGTCAGTTTCGATAAAAATCAATCTCTAAAATTAAAATGAATTAAATTAAATCAATCATATAAACCCTTTTCCGCCAACAAGTAAATATGCTCAGTCTGTACGCAAGTTATTCAGTTTGAATTAGACGAGTAACACTTATTGCTTTACTATTCTAACATTAACTCGTCCGTCAAATGAACAAGTTCACGCATATTGCTTAACTCATCTAACAAGTTTTCTCTTTCATCAAATTAACAAGTTCACGCGTTCTCTGATAAAGGAATGAAGAAAAAAACTAATGATTGCTCTTTTGAAGCGAATAATACCACGTTATAGAAGAGTGAAATAAAATAAGAGAAATTTGCTTCTAAAGTTTATTAAGAAGAAATATGTCTATAACTTTGCCAAACCGAACACAATTATAAAAATCATAATTTGGGTATGCATAATACTAATAAACTGGAGTATAATTTTCAATTTTAATCTCTACATCTTACAAATTTAATTTTTATAACTTGCTTAATTTATTCAATAGAATGAAGCAAAATATACAAAAACTATTTTAAATTTAAGTTTAAATGAATATCAATAATATTTAGTTCCTTCATTTATTCCTCAACAGTACAAATGTATTCTATGTGGCAAACCGTGAAGAAATTTACATCAGATGTCAAAGTGGTTCAACATTTGAAAGAAAGACTGCTTCATATAGTATCGCAGAAAATGCTATATTAATGTATAAATAAAATAGTATGGAAGGATTTTACATTATTAAATTGAGTAGTGCCCAACATGATTTTGAAGATTTACATTTAAATAAATAAATATCACAGATTTCATATTTCCTCCCTTTCTATCATTTTTATGAAATGAAAGTACTAATTTAGCATCTATCACTATCTAAATTGTGTTGGAAACTTCTACAAAATTATTAATTTTACAGTTATAAGAGTCAGCATCATTCAAAGCCTGATTTAAATTTTGTGGGATCAAAACTAATAAGCTAAGAACTCGTGTGCAGGTTCGCTTCAACTGTTTTCAAATTTTTTCGTTTAAATTGTTGCGAATAGTACCAGAAATTTAAAAATATACATGCCTTTTAATTATTTTAAAATATACTGGCCTTTCAATTCATTAGAATAAATAATTAAATATTTGTTAAGAAGAAAAAATCAAGCGAGAGGATCCTTTAAATTTCAATTTAAAATATTTTTTTTCTTGACCAAATTTTGATTATGTTATCAAAGCATATATTATGCGTATTTATTTTATATCATGCAAAGCATGAGCATATCGTTTTATATGCTCATGATGCTCTATGTACATCTATCTTGAAACGCATTTTTTTTATTGCGCTCTTAAAAATTATTCAGTTGTCATAATTGAGTTTTATTAAAAGATTTTAAGGAATTTTTAGATTAATGGCTAATTGAATATATTTTTATATATTTTTTACATATTTTTTCAGAAATATATACTGGGAACATGCTAATGAATGTATTTTTTACATTGAAGTTATTCAAACGAGTTGCATTAAATTCAATTTTTTTGCAAAATAATAAGCATTTTTGTTAGAATAAGACAGTTCTCATGTTAATAATATTAAAAATGAGAGAGCTATTTCTCTTAAGAATGGACAAAATAGAGAAATTAAAAAAATTTTATTGAGAAAATATTAGAAATCATTGAAACTCGTTCAAATCTGAAATACATTATTTCATTTTATTCGAAGTAGAAAATTAACCCTTAAGCTATCATTCCAAGTAGTTACCTTCCTATCAAAAGCAAGTAGCAAAAACATGCTATATCCTGACAGTGGTAACTTTTCTTTACTTCATTTCGTTATAATAATTTTATTAAATAAAATAAAGTTAACTACTTTATTTAACATGATTTTCAAGTATTTTAAAAAAAGATTAAATGAATAATTTGGATTTTGTTGAAAAATTGCTTAAATTAGACCTCAGATCATTGCAAGAGCTTAATCACTGCATAACTAAATCAAAGGGACTATTATCTAGTCCAAAAAGTATCTATAGAAAATATCAGTCATTATAAATTTGGCTTATTTTTTCTATAATGGCTAGACTTTTTTAAAGCATGTTTTTAATAAAATTTTTAGACTTTTCTGTATTTTGTGGTAGCTACAGTTAAGATTAAACTTCTGAAGTAAGCATTGTTAAAAACAAAACATTCATTTTATAAGCATTGCGGCTGATTTCAGTAATATAATTGAATCTATTGAGTTCCTGTTCATTGAATGAAGTATAAATTGTTGTATGCAGAAGAGAATAGCCGATGCTGTCAATCTAGATGAATGAAATCAGTCTAATGCTTTGATGTTTCAAATTGGTGGTTTAAATTTCTTTTATTTTCCAGTAAACAGTTAGTACTTACTATGTATAAGTAATACTTACTATGAAGAAGTATCAAAATTATATGTATAAACTGTCAGTTTCGATAAAAATCAATCTCTAAAATTAAAATGAATTAAATTAAATCAATCATATAAACCATTTTCCACCAACAAGTAAATATGCTCAGTCTGTACGCAAGTAATTCAGTTTGAATTAGACAAGTAACACTATTGCTTTACTATTCTAACAAGTTAACTCGTCCGTCACTGAACAAGTTCACGCGTATTGCTTAACTCATCTAACAAGTTTTCTCTTTCGTCAAGTTAACAAGTTCACGCGTTTTCCTTAACTCGTCTAACAATTTTACTCGTCCGTCAAATTAACAAGTGCACGCATATTTCTTAACCCGTTTAACAAGTTCACAACAAATCGATAGATTTGATTTGTTGCGAACTTGAAGCATGTTTGATTGAACTAGTTACCTACGGAATTTAAAGTTCCTCAAGTCCCCCTTTTTAAAGTTAAGCGATGACGTATACACATGCCGAATGCAATGTAAATGGTTGCATAGTAATTTTTGCAAAAAATCTTAAAAAAGCGTAAAAGCTTTCATTTTTATTAGATAAAAAACTACAAATCGACTGAACCAAAATGAAGATTGCGATTGACGTGTATACCCGTCGAACGCATTGAACTGGTTAAACAAGCGAGATAATTGGAAACAACAATTTTATAGCTTGGTTTGAGCAAAGTATATATTTATGGGAATTTTATTCGAGAAATCATATATTTCATACAGATTTCCCACTCAATGCAAATAGAATGTTCTGCCTGAAGAATTTTTTTTTCGGCGAATAAAAAGGATCGAGACAACAATTGGCATAGAAACGGGATGAGTGGAAAGGCTTAAAATTTCAACTATCACCCTTTTCACAGAGACACAAAAAAAAATCTATTCGTCTATCAACAGCATTAAATTTATAAAGATATATGCTGCTGATGAACAAAAGTAGAAAATCAGATACGAAACTAACAACGAAGCTCTTTAATAGACACTTAAGTGGTTGTCTAGAAAGTTGATTGATATTAAATGCTAATGAGAAAAAAATCATTATAGATATGTGATGATGAAAGAGAAATATTTACGAAAGTCGGTGAGGTTACATTATATGTCAAACTCATGCAATTCAGATAGTATAATAGCAAGAATTATCAACAGTTTTATACTTTAAGTTGAATATTTGAAACTTCTTTTTTTAAAAAGAACTGTTAATTAAAGAAAAGAAAATTATTTAGTAAAATATTGCATTTGGAAGCAGTACTAGAGCTACAGATGGAAGCAATAAATATAATTTGCGATGGCGAAGACCAGGAGATACCAAAACATGCTCAAACATTTTGTAGTACCTCAAATGAAATAGTGTAATGTATTGATTCAATTACCTTTATGCAAGATGAAATGCCTCCACGTATTGGACTCTGTGTACAGCAATTTCTTCGGCAACATTTTATTAATGATAGAGTAATGAGTCGTGCGTTTCCGGCAACCTAACCATCTCGTTCTACACATCTTAATCCCTGTGTTTTTTGGCTTTGGGGATGCTTAAAAAATCTTGTTTATCGAGGACGTCGGATAACCTTGGCAGATTTGAAAGACAGTATCACTCTGTATGTGAGAAGCATCTCAATCGACCCATTACGATCCGCAGTTGAACAAGCTATCCACAGAATGCAGATTTTACAGATGGAAGAAGGGAATCATATTGAGCCGTTTCCCGTGGTCCTTGTGATTGAAGGTTTGATACGTTCGAATAAAATGTGTTACAAATGCCTATTTTGAGTCTTTTCAGTATATTTTTTGTTATACAGCGTTATCTATCGGTGTTTCTGGAACTAATTATTTTTCTCACGTAATCGGTCTCCCCATGTCTTGAATAGTATGTTGAAGAATTTTGGAGCCTTTACACTGAGTAATTCGCTGTATAGAGAGCTCAGAGTAGAGGCGTTTTAATTTTGACCATCTTGCATTTTGAATAATCACAAAAAACCACTCCAACTTTTATCTTATATTCAGGACTTGATAGACTTTTTCCAGAACGAGTGAATGATTGATTATTACTCAAATACAAATAAAAATAGAGACCCATTGCTTCAATTGCAATGTTTTAAAATCTCTAATCAAAAAATTTCGCCTTAGAGATATTCATTATTAGATAGAAAACTAGGAAAATTTTCGTTTTCATTTTTAAGAGCTTTCAGTTGCTTATTCTATTCTTTCTAAATGAAAAACGACTCTTTGCATTAAAATCGTTCAGATAATGAAGTTAAAATTGGTTTGAAATTTTAATGAAGAATTAAAATGAACGAAGAAAAATTATCTAATGTTTAAAGATTATTAAATTACATCAAGAAAATACAAAAAAAAATATCAGCTTTAATGGTGTGTGTTGTAATATGGTGCAATTTTTTTCAAAACTATGCTAACTATGAGTGTTTATCTTCTGGGTCTTCAATCTATTTTTGTTCGTTCAGATATATTTCGTAATATCAGATTTCTGTAAAAGTTGAAAACTGCTTGCTTTGTCCGTTTTTCTATCTCGTTTTAGACATCTCCTTGAGTTACAAATAATTAAATAAAATGGAATAATATCCATCCACTTACAGTTTTAAAATTTGATATATGGTGTTTACATCGAAGTTCTCGGTTTCTTTTATCAGATTTTATGTCCGTTCTTAAACAATACTATTCAATAATGCTAAAAGCTAGCGGTATGAAATATGGCTTAATTTCACAAATTCTTTGTTTCAAAGTTTAGACCAACTCTTCATGGAACTTTTTCGTATATATGTCAGCAAACGAGGTTAGAATGTTGAAGGGAAAGGGAACGCTCGACTCTTCACTGCACAGTGTTTCTGCTAATGAAAGAAACTTGCTGGGTTGAATGACAAAATGATGAAATGCTGGATTTTTTTTTTCATGTCTTTAACCATCAGAGATGTAATAAAATTTCTAGACTAATAAAACGAATTATTTGAAAATGTTCCCAAAATTTCATTAATACCTACTCTAAGTGATTTTTTATTAATAAATACGTAAAATGTTTGGAAATTTCAGAATATAATCTCTTGCTCTTATATGCAATCGGTACACTTAAATTCAACACTTTAAGAACTATTCAATTTCAGGCATTATATTTAAAGATAATTAACCCTCGAGTATGTATTATTTATTTCCTAAAAACACTAGGTTCTTAGTTTAAAAATTATGTATCATTTACATTTCATTTCAATTTTCGAAATCAAAATCGTTGAGAAGAAATCTTTTAAAACATAAATTAAAAGAAATTGTAGGGTTCTATCCAAGAAATTTTAAGGTTTCGCATTCCTCCCCCCCCTCCCCCATGCTTTGTTATTATTTGTAAACGGAAAGAGAAAAATGAAAATATTCAATATTTTATTCATCCTTTAAATAAACTTTTTCGATACTTAATTCATACTAATATGTTATCTGTTTTGAATAAGTGCTCATTTTCAGACTTCGGAACATAAAATTTCCTTTTTTTCGAAACAGTGAAAAATTTTCTTAAGCAAAAACTATAATACAGGGAAATCAGAAAAATATAGAAATGAATTTGTTTTGTTAAAAGTTTCTTTTCTCATCTTAATGATAGGGGCCTGGTGGTCTGGTGGTAAGGTATCGGCTTGGGAACCGTCGGGTTTCAGGTTCGAAACCCGATTCCACCGAGGAATTGTCGTGTAAGCGGGCCGGATGCAGGTTAAATCCGTCGGGGCCAAGCGTATTCCCGCTGGTGTTGTGTGGAAGTGTGGAAAGTGGGGCACCAACTCAGGTGTTGCCCTCGATATCTGACAACGGTTCAAAGTTACGGGATCTGTCCCCAAATGGTCCTAGAGTTGCTTTAAAACTGGAAGTTACCTAAACTGTACTCATATTAATGACATCCCAGATCTACTTTCAGTAATAATGATAGTTAAGTTTAAGAATTGGAGAATTTCCCATCATTATGACTGCTAAAATGTTTTGATTTTCAAAAATTTCTTAAATAGTTTTTTAGAATGATATAGATTAATACCTCTGTCATTTGAATGGCTTTCATAACCAAAATAAGACCATACTAAAACATTACATGCAATATGTCAATCTTAATTTATTTTCATTTTCTTACCAGCTATGAAAGCGCTCGGAGAACCTCGTAATTGAGGATGAGAAGCTTCAGGTATGGTGGTTGGTTGTCGCCACTTTTGAGACTATACGAAAGGATGGGAGTGGCTACCTCCCATCGATGACGGAACGTACTTCCTTAGGGTAGGGTTGTACTGTGGCCGGTGATGGCCCTTAGGACTCAACCACAGTTCTGCCCAGAGTTTCTGTCTCGGCCATCAGGTCATTCAAGATTTTCCGCGTTCCTTCGGGCTTGTCAGAGTAGTCAGTCTATGATTATCAGCTTTGAAAGACCGGAAGAAAGACAATATGAAATTTAATCATAGTTAATGTTAATCTGAAGCGATAAAATGTAACTAACAATCATTTCTGAACTTTCATGAGAATGAGATTTGGTCAAATGGGTCAAGTAGGTACTGATTTGAAAATATAACACATTGATTCTGAGTTAAAACATTTCTTTTAGATATAATTTTTCTCCTTTTCCTTTTCTTTTCCTTTTTAATATCAAAATGTTCGTTGAACTTCACCTTTTAAATTGGCATATGAGAATTATGGAAATTAATCACTTGTTTAAATGTGACAACTAAATTTTATGTATGTATTCACAGAGACATAATTCCCCATCTTACCGGGTAAGTGGGTCTGCCCCATCTAAAATCTAGAAATAATCATAATGGTTTTTTTTTTTTTTTTTTTTTTTTTGCATATGAGGTATTCTTCTGTCAATAAAAATATTTTACTTTTAATTTCCTGTGTAAAAAATAAAATAAAAACTTCATCGCATATCTTATTGTGTTGTGAATACACAGAACCATAGGGTTCCACCAATCCTCATACCGTACAACATTCCCCATACGTCACGGTATGTAGTGAATTCACAACGAATTTCGTTGTTGGCTCGTACTTTTTCGCAGAAATCACAGATAAAGGGTTCATTAACTGTACAGTTACTTGTGACCTGTATAGCGGACTCTTGGAAGATCATGTTGTTCTGTCGTTAAGAAAAAGATTCTATTCTAAGGTAAAGATGAAAGACGATGTTGCTACTCATCCTGCAAGCCGCGTTTCAAGATCGCTTCCCTGAGGAGCATGTCATTTCGAGTACTTTTCCACTTGTCTGGCCAGCATGCTCACCAGATCTAAATTGCGAGGGCTGAGGAATTTTTTCAACGAACGCGTTTATCAAGGAGTATAAGTAATGACGCTTCTTTCCTACTGAAATATTATTGTGATCGTTGAAACGCAGTGGTAGGCAATTCAGCATATTTTTGACCAACAAAGTATGAGAAAATAAATAAATTATTCTGTTACTCTTTTATTTTGGAACTATTATGTTTCTTTTTATTTCTTTACAGCGCCACATATTGGTAAAATTTAAACTATTTTTTTTTCTGACAGAAATCTCGACCCTTGGTAACAAATATATGGAGCTACATTCGGATTCACTCAATAATATTTGAGTACTATCACATTAATTTTAAGCACATTTATAAGAGGTGCATTTTCCAACATAGAAAGAAGTATCGGGTATCGAACCTGAAACCTTCCGGCCCTGAAAACAAGATCTTTATACCGGCCACCGCGGCTCTTGTCTGGACTTGAGAAACGAAGAAATAAACTCGACTTATTACAATTTTAGATGTAGGCATACGATAACTTTCGATGAGTGGCTGTTCCAGTCATACGCCGGATTGACCACCTATAAGGCGCTAGTGATTGATTTATAAAATACCGCCTTTGTTTCATATGACTTTCATTGTAAAAGCTGAAGATTTCAGCACTCTCAGCATATGAATTAGAGAAACCTGAACGTTTTTTTGTTGATTTCGTAATTTTCCTTTTCTTAGCCTTTAATATTTATTTTTTGTTCTTTTTTCCAGAACGCTTATTTGACAGAGAAAATATGTATTAATTTCTTTGTCAAGTGTCAGAGTGTCCTCTCTTACTAAGTACAAAACTAATAAAGACGGCTTTAACTGGAGGAACCTCCTCCTGCTGGTGTGTAAGTTTGGAGAGGAGGTGCCAGCTCAGGTGCCGTCCTTGTCATCGGACCGCGGTTCAAAATTACGAGGTCCATCCCAAAATAGCCCTAATGTTGCTTTCAAACGGGACACTAATATAACTAAACTAAACTGGAGGCAATAAATTGGAATCTGTAATAAAATTTCTTAATATGAGAAGTTCGAATTCAGTATGCCTTCCTTTCTAAATTCAAATGGAGTTAATTTACTAGGTTTTAAAAAAATTAACGATACGTAACTCGTTTCGTAAGCTTTTAAATTTGATTTATTTCTTGTTTTTCATTCCAATTCTACAATACTTTTCCAAAGAAAAAAATGAAATTTAAGAAGTTTGCTCTCAAAATTTTTTAATATACACTTTCTTAAAAATGTTTCTAAAAGCACATATTTTTACCTTCAATAAAATATGAATTCATTGAATATATTGTATTATTAAAACGAATCAATGCATTTTTGTGACATTTTTCAAAGATATGCTAGTTAGATGTTTTTTGGAAATTTTGCAAAAATTTTATTTAATTTATTATTATTTTATTATTTATCGTAAATTTGAATTATGAAATTCAATCAGTGCAACCTAATTATTTTAAAATAACAAAAAAACTAAAATTGTGGGTTTTTTTTTGTTTCACATTTTATCAGATTAATTTTATAATTTTCAAGATTTTTAAGTGAATTGTTCAAGAGTTTTAATTGAACTATAATAATGATTTTTTCTCTTTTCATACAAGACTTTGTAAATGCTAGAATTTGCAGATAAAGTTGAAATGTACAAATATGAAATTAGCGATTGTATGACAGAGGTGAAAATGAAAAAAATCTGACCATGTCACTTGATTTCATTTTTGCTCTCCTCAAATCTTTGTTAAATAAATTATGATTTGTATCAACTGTTAATCATACAAAATAACAATAATCGAAGTTTAGATTTTTTTTTTGTGAAATATAATAAAATAATTTTTTTCAGCACATTTTTTTCATTTCTTTTAATTAGAGTTAAACTTATATAGTCTCGAAACTATTAACGATGTTAAAAGATCATATGTCGGTATACCATTTCATTTTGATACTGCTGAGCTTATGGATAGTGAATGACATGGCGAGGACAAAATATCAGCTTAGTCAGGTAACATCGTTGAGTTGAATTTTAATATTCATTTATCTTATATTTTCTGTGCCTTTGTAAAATATTTGAAATAGTTTAAATTAATTAAAAACGTTTACTGAAAAAATTTGGGAATTTTTCACTAGCTAATGACTGGACCAAGAAGAATAAATACCGTGCAAAGTTATAAGCGAGACGTTCGAGACTTAAGAAAAGGATTTATTTATTTATTTTGAATAAAACGTTTACTCGATCAAAACATCAAATGATTCACAAATTTAAAATAATAGTAAAGTTCTTCACAAGTAGACATACGGCAAAGGTTGTTAAAACGTTTATCGAATAGTTTTTATCATGAAATATACAGGGTGCGGCAAAAAAAATTGGGCGAAGCTTATTACATCATAGAATAAAAGTTAACAATTTTTTAAAAATTTGTGTTCATTTCTTTTTGTCTATCCCTTCAATTATAAAATATTTTATAATATATCTCCTAGTCTCCTAGTTTAGGTATTGGGTTCTTTTTTTTTTTTTTTTTTTTGCTCTTTTCCGATGTCTGGCCAAAGCACTGCAATTTCAGCAAGGAAAACGACTGTTTGAAATCGTTCCTTTGTTTCATGTGCCTGATGTCGTTTCAAAGAGATTGGCAATGAGGATCGACGTCCAGGTTAGTCTTTTTATTATTTATTATATTTTGTTAATAAATTTATTTTTAATAAAGTTATATTAAAATTGTTTATCCGGGTTTTTCTGCCGCACCTTGTATAAATAATGATTTGGTTTAACTAAGATGCTTTTATTTTTTCCTGCCAATTATTTGTTTAGAGTTTCGATCATAATCTGATATTAGAAATGGATATAAGATGAATTTGCAGCTATTCAGGATACATAAATAACATGCCTTTTGGTTCTATACAGAATTATAGAAGCAGACATAGAGGGGCAGTGCATGAAAGCTAGAGACGATCCAGAAACATTCACTCTTTCTCAGATGCAAGTTTGTATTGGATCTCTAAATGTAATGAACCCTGGGATGGAGATGTTATGAATTTTTCATGAAGATATCGTGGATTTATTCGAAATTTACTGGATGCGCGTAACTAAATCTAGCTTCATAGATCACATCCAAATTCCTTTAATTACAAAACGGCGTTTCTAAATAAACAGTGAATAGAATATTGTATTTTCATTTTATACAAAAATAACATGTATTTTGGTTCTATACAGAATCGTAGCAGCAGATGTACTACATAGCGGACAGTAAATTTACAGAGTTTTCCAAACTGGAGGCGATCCTGCAACGTTTGTTCTTTCTCAGGGTCAAAATTTTTAAGTTTGCGTTTGATCTCTAAATGTAATGAGCCATGCGATGGAGATGTTATATATTTTTCATGAAGATATTGTGGATTTGTTCGAAATTTACTAGCTGCTCATAACTAAATCGAGCTTCGTAGTCACATCAAAATTTCTTTAATTACATAACGGCGTTTCCAAATAAACAGTGAATACAATATTGTATTTTCATTTTTCCAAATAGAAATGTTATCTTGTTACTCAAGAAAGCTGCAAAAGATATGGAATCAATATATCTGAAGGAAAAATAAAAATGATCGTTAATAATAATAAAAAATATTTAAAATTGCAAATTAATTAAATTACAAATTAATTAATTTAAAATTGTAACATTTGTAATATGCGGAAAAAAAGATCCTAATTAAAACTACCTTTCAAAAGGAATCTAAATTCTGTGAACATTTCCACCTAAAAATTTTAAATATAAATAAAAATCTACAAACTCAAAGAATTGTAAAATCAAAAATTTGTTCAGTTTCAAATGTAAATAAAATAAAGAGTGATTTGAGTCTTTAAAACGCATATAAACAATTTTGTTCACTCTTTTCCTAAACTCCAGGTTAAATATAAATGAAAAATCTTTTGCAAGCATCGATGCAAAATCCTGTAGAAGAAGCATTTCTTGTACAAGCATCGATGCAAAATCCTGTACAAGAAACATTTCCTGTACTAGCATCGATGCAATCCTGTACAAGAAGTGTTTATTTCTTGAAAAATTAAAAATGCAACATTCGAAGAAACTTTTATATATCTAAGTCATAGCAAAGAAAAATAATTTATTTATTACCTTAGAGGAAAACAGGGATTTGTATACCTGGTTCAAAGAATCTGAATAAACTTTTAGTAAGACATTTGCAATTACTACCGTTTTGTAAATGAGAGGGAAAAAATAAAGAAAACTGAAGGAAATCAGGTCAGGAAGTCAGGTCAATAAAGAAAACTGATGGAAATTTAAAAGTCAGGTCCTCATATTGTCAAAATAATATTTTATTGTCAATATTGAAAGAAGAAATGCCCTCTCTCACCCCCTGAAGCATCAGAGCTTCATTTAGATAAATCAAGTAATCATACAACTGAATTATCTACAGTGAATTACATTTTACTCACATTTCTTTACCTATGGACTTGAGCGCTTTTGTACTATTGAAAAGAGAGATGAAGAAAATTATTAATACAGAAAGGAAAGCGGTTGGAAAGGAATAGGAAAATTTATCTACATTTATTAGCCAAATGGCATTTTTATCATGGAAATTTATAGAATGATAGTTAAGAACAAGAGCAATAAAAAAACATTTAAAGGTAAAATTTTTGTGTAAATTCAGACTTATATAATATGCCAAAATCTTTTTAAAATATGTATGAACAGCTTCTGTATAGTTATGTTAGCATAACCCTTCTTTACATGATTTTTTCTTTTTTGTGAAATAAAAAAGGGTGATATAATTCTTGATCTAGATTAAAGGATAAATGTTTTTAAAAAATCCAAGTATAAATATATAATATAAAGTAATTAAAAAACAGTATGATGGAAATATCCATCATCATGCAAATTTACATGTTAAGCTCAATACAAAATCTTCAATGTCCCTCTCTTCCGAATTTCTCTACAAAAATAAAATAAAATAAAATAAAATAATAAAAAACATTTTCGTCATTCATTAGAAATGAAACAACTGCTTAGTGCTGTAAATTTTTGTCTCATGGTTTTGGGAAGATTATTTGGGATATTCGACATAAATTGCACAGAAATTAACATAAATATAAAAAAAAAATCTTTTTTCTACTCATTATCGCTTTTATTAGCAAAAAAAAAAAAAAAAAATTCAGATTAGTTACAAAAAACATATTCAAGAAATCGCTTGTTTCTTCCAACCACAACAGCGGAATGACAAGTTCAAACCCACTATAATGATTGTGACATTTGATTTTTTTTTTTTTACAGCTACGTTTCCTTATAACGCAATAGTCGTGAAAAAAGTTGCCAGCAACAACCAATTTACAGCACACCTATTTTGAGTACAGTTTTTTGTTCACCAAATGTTATGATGGAAATTTCCATCATCATGCAAAGAAGGGATAATCATCCACAAATAGTAGAAATTCACACTATTTTTAGGGAGGGCGGGGTGAAATTAGATCAGTTTAGTATTTCAATCAAGCAATTTCAAAAGGGAGAACACTGATTTTGCTGATTTATCCAAAAAATATCAAAGAATGAAATAATCCCTTTATTTTTATTCTTTTCGCACCATTCTAATGAACAGTATACTTTCTCCATTTTTGTTGACTTTTTACTTTTCTTTCAACTCTTATATAAAAATTGGTTCAATTATTCTGCAAAAATACCATCTGCAAACTTCTAACTCAAAATGTTTCAATCACTTGAAAAATAGTGAAATTTTTAAACATCCGTACCATTTTCTTATTTAAGTATTCTGATACATGCAGCGATTCTTGCAAAAAATAAAAAAGGAATCGCATTAGTAATTTACTTGAAAACCTTGAATAGAGCGTGTACATAGGTGCAATACCTTGAATTAAGAATATATTATTTTTTTAAAAATAAAATAGAATTGCATATCAGTTTTTGATCCAAAAGACACTTAAGAACTTATTTTCAGAGGCTAACTTCCTTTCTTTAAAATAAGAATCGGCATTCACTCATTTGGCATTTCTACGTGAATGAATGCAGGTAACATTTATATGCATGTTCGTAATTTACATATGAAATGCCGTGTACATAATTGACATTTATTCAAAAATGTACTATTGAATATCTTTCCTAATAAATGATTCCTTGAAACAGCTCCTGAAATAACTTTATTGCCTCGCAACATACATTTTAAGCAGAAGTGCTAATAATAGTTATTTATATTTAATTATATATTCGCATTATTATTTTTTTTCAGACGAACGTGTTAAATGTATTCGTCTAGCTAACGATTTGGATTGAAACTTAGAGGAACTTTTTATAGAACTGATATTATAAGCTTCCGGGAAAATCAGAGGAAACCAGTAGAGCTTTCGAAAAAATTCGGAGCTTCAAATGCTTTCAATTTTATTGAGTGCAAAATAAATAAATCATAAAAATTTATTAAAACTTCGCTAATAAATTTTCGTTTTTAAATCGCAGTTACAAATAAACCAGTTGTGGGGGAAAAAAAAACCCATCCAAGTTCATTTTGTAATTTTATGAATCTGTCGGTGATGAATAATGTATGATTTCAAGACAAAAGTAAAATGATGTTAAAAATTAAATTATGCGTAGAGTGAATAATGCAATATTCGGGATTTTTTATCCGTTTAGTTATTTACGAAAAATCAAAAATAGCAAGGCAGGATTGATAAACAAGTCACGCTTATGATAAATAAGACTGATTTCAAACCTCATCAAATAGTATATTTCTTACCTGCGGAGATTTCTTTGCTTTTTCAAATATTTACTCGTACTTTTTAACAATAATTAAATAGTCGGTAATTCTTCAATGAAATATTAAAATGTAATTACATTTTTTTTTGTTCCAGTATGAAAAAAATGATAACATAAAAATAAACAAAGACTTATTGGAAAATTAAAAACTAACAGTGTGTTCTCGGATAGTTGCCATTATTAGCAAAAAGGTAGTCTTTTTCGTAGATTACGCATTCGCGTGAGGCGAATCAAAAGCCTACATTGGCGCAGAATTGGCGACTTTTTTCCCGCCGTTTGTAACCCTGGAAGAGAGGTAGCGGCAGAAACGTGCTTCGAGTCTATAACAATCGTCTTCCCATTCAAATACAAGCACTTGACCCTCTCTTTCATAGATTGGGGGAGGTAGTACTTCTGGAAAACTTTCCCTGTCAAGTCTTGTTTTAATAAAATGTAACTTGCGGAGTGACGGACTTCGTTTCGAAATCTCGGAAGATGTGCTGTCATTTCTGATGAAGGCCTTTTCTGAATTGAAATAATTATTGAGACAGAACGGTTTGATTTTTTAAGAAGAAAAATTATTGAGTAATAATGTCCAACAAACAGGGGCGAAAAAAACTTCTCAAATTACCTTGTCCGACGTTGCTTTGTTGTGCTCGTCTCTGGTCTTTGTCTTATGTGTCTGCCTCTGACCAAAAGGTAAGTGAGTCTCCATCAATTATTCTTTTAACTACATACTTTAAGAGATTGGGATAAATTGAATATAAAACATACAATTTTCCAAACTTATTCATAAAATATCTTAATATTGTAATTCTTCTTCTTTATAAGAAGATACCCTAATTCAAACCAGTTACTCATTTGATGAAATGCGTAGTTCAATAATATTTAAACGAGTCAAAAATATTTTGACGCATGTTGATCTCCACGTGGAATACAAAAGCTTCGAAAAAATCTGCTCTCTACAAATACACGGTAATATGACCTTTGATTTATTATATTTTTTCATATAAGGCTATAAAAGGTTTTGGATGGAATTATTCAGTTAACAATTTATAGATTGGAGTAGACAGTTCTGATCAAATGATGGAAGATTAATCACAAATTTTGTCATTAATGTATCGCACCAATATGTTAATTATCGATTGCTAATTCAAATTTAATTTATTTATCATTTAATTTTTTCTTCTAAACCTTTTGTTCAAACTATTCTTATTATAAATTTTTGAAATTCATTTTTTTTAAATATAATTTAGGATAAAGATACACGTGTTAGTGTCTTATTCTTATTAAAATGGCACAAATTTCCAATTCAATGCATATAAATTTTTAATCCTTTCAGTATTGAATTTTTGTATCATTGCTGTACCAAAAATTGAAAACGATTACCAAATCGCCGGTGACACGAAGAATTATACTTCGTTTTTTATTACTTCATATGCTATTTTTATGGTGTAGAAGGAACAGGCTGTGTTGGCCTAAGAGTTAAATCAATTTCTTTGATCTTATCCAAAGATTCATTTTTAGTGAATGTTTAATTTCAGGCTTTAAAAATGGAAATCAAAAATCATCCTACGCTTCTGATAAATGACCTGAAAAATCGATAAGTTCATCAACTGTAAATGTTAAATTGGGGCATCTTACCCCTTTTCCGCCTGAAATTATTGTCGCGATCACATAAAACATCATATATTAATTAATATTAGTTAAAAATTCTATTTTAATTAATTGTTCCATAAATTTTAATGATCTTTATTGGATTCGTAAATTACCTGACTAAGCAAAAATATTGAAAATCAGCAAGAAAGTTTCCACGTGACCCCATTTGAGGTTTTGACCTTTAGTTTTAAGGAGCCGTGATTTAAAAGCATTAATTTTCCTAGAAATCGAAATATATGAAGCAGACGGTTTAATAAACGAATTTGCTCACTTTTTGGTAATATCTTCCGAAGAAACATCTCCTCCAATAAAATGAAACCTGTTGAAAAGACTTTCTTTCGATTTGTTCCGAAAAAGAACGCGTGGTTTTGGAGCTCAATGATTTTTCTCTACTTTAAAGCGTTTATCCTTTCCCAGAATCGATATATATATATATATATATATATTCCAGATGAGTGTTTTTCTGAAACTGCTGTTTTCGTTGAATTTTTATGTTGCTCATCTCTTAAATATTAGATAGGAACGAAAGAAACGTGTTTTCCTGCTTAAAGAAATATTTCTTTTCGAAAGAGCGGAAGGAAAGTAAGAGCCGAATGAGTGTAGTGGGATCACAAGTGTGATTAAGTAGAGAAGATTGGAAAAATGTTTATATTTTTAAATGTATTCGTGATTCCATTTTATAGCTTAATGATTCCTTCATTATATTCATTAAAAACATTCAACAGTTTTGCTGATGTCAGCACCATAAATATTTTTTCAAAACTAATCGGCTGTTACAACTTGCTCAGGATTTGGTGCACGTTGTAACATTAAAAGCAAAAATGTTTAACATTTTCCTTAACCATTCTTTTATTAATTAATACATGAGGCAATGAGGCATGACGTGCAGGTTGTAACATTAAAGGTAAAAATATTTAAAAAAAATTCCTTAACCACTTTTTTTATAAATTAAAATACACGGAACAATTTGTAATTGCTATCACTTAGCACAAGGAAAATAAACAATATAAATTGGTTTATAGTAAAATAAAGATAAAATTATTTAACCAATTAATATAGAAGTCACTCTGCATTAGAATTGCGATGACCGCAGCCAAAAAGTAAACTGCTTCCTATCGTGCACATTTTGTACTCATATTTTACAATTCAGCATTGGATCCATTTTTCTTTATCAGAATTGAGTGTTTGAGGTGTCTTGGATTTCTGGTGTGAAATCCGACTTCGCCGAAGAACTACCGAGTAAGCGGATTTGGTGTATGCTAAATCGATCGGACCTGAACGTGTCCCCCCCCCCCCTGACATGGCGTGGAAGAGGGAGACTCAGACGCTATCCTCGTCACCTGACCGCTGTTCAGAATTATATGGTCTATCCTTAAATAGCCCTAGCGTTGCTTCAAAACGTGATGTTAATAATATAATATATCGTCAGGGTTACTGTACGCCTCTCCACGAGTTAGAGGAAAACCATTCTTCTTTTGTAAAATCTATATGTTGGATTAAAATCCTCTTCTTCACTCTTTATTCTTTTATTTTTTCTCTTAAACTTTTCCTTTTCTCTTAAACCTTTCTTTTTTCACTACCTCTTAATCAGGTGGGTGAGGAATATATATATATATATAATATGTTGCAGTTTGTTCCGAGGTTTTGTTGCATTTTTTTTTTTTTTTTTTTCGCGTAGTTTCAGATATTTTTGTAGATTTTTAAAAAATGATGCGATTAGAATAAAAAATTAAATAAAGAGGCTTTATCAAGCTTAATACATTGACACATTTTTAAAAGCAATAAATTGATTAATCCTAATTAAAATTCGTAAAATACTTTTTTCTCCATTTACTAGTTAAAATGGAGCAAGTGTTTACAATTTCTTACTGTCCGTTTCGGTTGGGCATTGACTGTGATGGCGTGAGAGCTCCCGTCATAAGAATCATATTTAGTGAAAATTCTGACGAAAAGTTTGAAAATCCACGAAGCAACGTGCGTGTTACAATTTACCCTTGTTACAAATAGTCTCCTGGCTCCCCTACTCAAGTGAAAAATTGCGAAGGGAAATTCTAATTTAAATACTTTTAAAAAGTATATTTTTAAAAAAGAGGGAAATCGAATTGCTGAATGTTGTAGTTTTTTATTCAGTAAAATAAGTTGCCATTTTGCTGAGAATATGAAACACAACTATGAAATTTTTGAGAAATTTCATCCAATCCAAATTCTATGGAAGATTTGAGTTCACATAATATAATAGCGTTTGCTATTATATTATGTTTTTTTTTAATTCTGCAGTGAATCCCATATTGAGAAACACTATCGTTATCAATCAATAAGTTTGGAACTGAATCATCAAAGGTTATGGGAAAAAATAATTACTGTGTCTATCATACTATACTTCATTAAAAATATAGTTATTATATATATATATATAATATATATTACTTAAGGTTAAAGAAATAATGCCAGATTCTGGACAAACACCGAATGGTTCGTTTGGAAGGTTAAATGGACGAATATTCAATTACTTTAATACTACTTCGGAAAGCATTTGAAACTTCGGAATTACGTAGCAACGATAAGTTTTTCTATAATGGCCACAAAATCCACGATATGCTTCATTTCATTCCCAGCTTAATCTCTTTTTACCACGATACTCGATTCAGTCTGATGTTTTGATGCTTGATTTGGTTAAGATCTAGAAATGACAACTCAGTTAATCTTTAACACTGACCTTTCAACTCTAAAATTCTGGGTTTAAACGATGTAGCTTTCCGAGTGACTTTGCAACCGGAAATAATAGGCATCAAAATATCTGCACTCGCTTGGTGAATAATCCTTTATCTAAACCTTTGACGGAAACTTCTCGGAAGACTATTTTTGCCTTGATCACATTTACGCGAAAGAATGTGATAATCCATTGCTATGCATTCAAATGGATTCTTGCACACTTCTGCTTAAATGAACCAAAACAGGACTTAAAGCGATGGATGTATTTAGTTAAATTATTCTTTACATGCTCGAAAATTTTTTATGTTGAAAATAAAAATGGATAAAAGTCTTTTTTTTTTAATAACAGCTTCAAAGCAGTTGTAAGTTTAAAGAAATTTTTTTTATCTTTAATTTCGAGGTCTTATTTTTATTATGATTCGTAATATTCTTTTTTTAGAGTCAAGTTTGAAATTTTTTCCGGTTATGAAAGAAACAGCATTTTTAAAACCTTTTCTTTTACTTTAGCTCAGCTGTGTAGTGTTTTATTCAGTTAAAAAAAACCCGAGTTCTTTATTACTAAAATTTAATTTTTCTTTATTTTAACTTCTGAAGTTTATATCCTTAGATTCTCTTTCAAGGAAATGAGTATGCAGATTAATGCATAGTATAAATTGGCATATGAATACAGTTTATGCAAACTTTTATTGTATTTGTCAAGTCTTAATTTTCTTATTGAGCAGTTATTATGTTTAGATTTAGTGATTCCTGTTCTACTGCTTATAAAATTTTGAAGTTTTTACTGATTCTGGGGCACCGTGAAAGCCAACAGAGGAATTCAGAAGAAAGTGGATCCGGATGTCCTTCCCGAACCAAGTCAAAGATGAGTGATTTGTCGCAGGATGTTAACTCTCCTGATGCGTGGACTTTTGTTCCGACGGTTGTCGCTGTTTAATTGTTCTTAGGAAAAATTTAACAGCAATCGTTCTTGATGAGACGAATAATTTTTAGTTCTTTCAGTATTAATGAGACCCATTTGTCTCTACCAATATTTGTGAGAAAGAATTGATATAAGTGCAACAAAATGAATAAAAATTAAAAAGAAAAAATTATTGAGTGTGAAAATTATGAGGTAACTGTTTTATAACAATTTTTCGTAAATTGATTGAGATTTTCGTAAATGGATCGTTCTTGATGAGACAAATGATTTATAGCTTTTTTAGTATTAATGAGTCCCATTTGTCCCTACAAATGCTTCTGGGAACGAATTGGTATAATTACAGAATAATGAACAAAAATTAAAAAGAAAAGGCGATTGCTGAGTGCGAAAATTATGAGGCAACTGTTTTATGAGTCATTACAGTTTTTCGTAAATTGATTGAGATTAATCCGTGCAAACGAAAAGTGTAAAAAGCTTTCATAAAACAAATTTTTATAAGATACAAAAATTATCACTTCTAATTCCTTTCATACATTTCAGAAACAACAAATTCAAGGAAAATATGATTTATTTCAAACTGCGGGGGGAGGGGGAGAAAAATCAGTTTCGAACGGTTTAATGAAAATAGCTAATAAAATAAAAGGCAGTCATGAGATATAAGCTATCATTTTGTTTATCATCTAATGCAGACCTAATTGTTATACGGATTTAAAAGCTTTTAATTATTTCCGCGAAACTCGTAATTCATTGAATTGTTCAATTTCATAGAAGCAAGACCTTAATCCCTTAATTTTTTTTAAATTTTTGGTCCAATAAGTTATATAAATGCACAAAAAGTTGATAATGGTATAATTATATTAAAATTATTTTTTATTTTTAAAATATTTGATATTTTTGAAAAAAGCTGTCTTTATAAAATGATCAATAAAATCATTTCAACAAAAACAAAAGACCCAGTAAGTAACAGAATCGTTACTGTAACTTCTAAATTTTTATACTCTCTACATTTAGGTACGGTATTTCACTAGAATATAAAAACCAAACCAAAATTTTAACGCTTCAAATATGAAAATTCTGTTCCGTTCAACTTACAGACGAATTTTAAATTTGTTCGCTTGTTGTAAAGAAACGAAGCACAGAATCTACTCTTTCTGCTACACACAATATTCACTGATATATATAGAAACTGTCAATATATTTTTGGCGCCGAGTGATATACGTAAAATTCCAAAATCCACAAATGGGGATCATGACAGCTAATTGATTATGAGTTTTATGTGAGTCTCATTTTAGCCGAGATATAAACTTCAGCAAAACTTGATTTGCTTGTAAGTTCGGCTAAAAAAATTGTAAGTTCGTGAAAAAATTCTTGTGTGTTTATTCCACTGATGTTTAACTATACGCTTTTTCAAAATCATAAAACATAACAGAAAAACGCTTCAAGCAGCAGAGTTAATACACTTGAAAGGCATCCCTTATGGCCAAAATATAGTTTAAATATTCGAAATATGTTTGCATTTTCGATCATTTCTAAAACTAATTTTAAAAAAAGCACGAGAGGAGCAAAAAATGTAGAATCACGACAAAAGATGTACATAAAAATAATTAAAACAATCACAATCGTTTTACACAGCGTTTTACACAATCTGTTGTTTCATTATTCTTTTTATTTGTAATTAATATCTTTTAATTTTACATATAAATATTTGCTGGGGTAATTGTATCCCATTAGCACTGAAGGGATCGAGGAAAACCATTAATTGTTTATAAATTTGAGAATTACATTAATCGATTTTTCTGTTTTCTTATTAAATACACCTTTATGATATTAAAGTTGATAAGACATTTTATAGACTTTTATGCTTTAAACATATATTTAACTTATTATATTTATATTTAACTTAATGTTTGTAAAGGTGAAATTTGCATTTACTTCCTGATGGATCATAGTTTTAAATTCTTCATTGGCGCGTTTTGAGTGAAAATGCACTGATTTAATATTTTAAGTATCAATTAATCAGTTGATTTAATTAAATGTTCATTTCATACGAATGATGCCATGAGGCATGAAAAGAAAATTTTAATTCTTTAATGTAAAAGTAAAAGTGTGCTTTTGAAAATCATTTTTATTAAAATTTTAAAAAAATAAAAATCTTGGTAACGTACAAATAGTTTCCAAAGTTGTTATTAGTTTATTTTCTTATCTTCCCTAATTACGAGTTTAAAAACTTTTTAAGTTCTGAGTGCTGCCGTAAATCATGACTTAAATTATTTCTCGCCTGTTTGTATTTAAAGCAAGTATTTAATGGCTTTATCTTCCACAAGAAAAGAGGATAGTTCTGTGATAAATCATTCTTTGCCGAAGAATTTTCTTTCTGCACAAATTTTCTATTCCATTTCCTCTCGCGGTGCAATTCGAGGTACAACACTTCGTCTCGGATTATTTGGCTGGTAATTAATACTTTTTGCTAGAATCATTACGGTTCTTGGAGAGTAACCATACATTATTTTAATTATTCAGTATAATCTATTATCTACGTTGTTTTCGCTTATTCAAATTGTTGTACGAGGGATAACGGTTTTATCCATTACTTTACCATTTCATCCATAAAATCAGTTTTTCGTTAAATATTTACTTTGCGAAGATGATGAATTATAAAATAATCATGAACATGAACATTTTTGAATGGATTATTTTTTTCATGATTTTTTTTTGCACGATTGAAATGCTCTATGTTTAGTTCTTTTCAGTTTTTATTTCCTATTATGTTTAAAAGATAATTTGCAATTACATGAAATTGTCATGATATAAAAGGATGTATTCTAAAAATATAAAAATCGAATGTCGCTCTGAAAAATAGGTGATATAAAGTGCTCTGGTACCTGACTGTCCAATGATTGATTGAATAGTAAGATGGATACAGATAATCAATCCATATTCCAAACTATTCCCGTAACAGGAATGACCCGTCATCGGCGATGATGACATCACCATTTCTTTACTTTCGACGGAAGGGAGAATTTCTTTACTTACTTGGAGACTTCTTATCCATGTTCTCGTGTATAAATAAAGTAATATGGGCAAATACATGTAATTTTTTTCTTTTAAGATTTCCATTGAACCAATTTATTGGTCAGGAATCCCCCCCCCCATTCATTGGACAGGAATGAAGACAAACCTAAGGGGGGAAAAAGTGGGAGACCTCATATCGAAACTGTTTGGAATATTTCCCGTGGAAAGCTTTTTCTGATTAATAAAAAGTTAAGAACCTCTGGTTTGAGTGAAAAGTAGTTTCGCCTCATTTGAAACTTGAATGACTCCTGAGAAAAATTTTGAGTAATTCTACGAATCTAACTATTTAAATGTTTTTCCCATTAATACGTCGCACCAAGATTTAATACTAATGCCTTTATTTTTCAAATTCAAAGCAATTCTAATGAATAATTTATTGGAAATTTTGTTCAGCTTTGAATGGTCAACACAATTGTAAATGCCCATCTTACATGGGGCAATCTTTTATTTATAATGAGAAAGTATTTCACTTGATTTGGATAGACGATATCATCAATCTTATAAATCTATCTCCTTTAATTTAAAAAAGCTACGAACAAGAAGGATGGCGTTTAGCATCGGGACGAAATCTGTCAAAGGTGCATGTAAATTAAAAAATGGCCCCAGCTACTCATAGAGAGATTGAAGATACGTAAAATTGTATTTCTAGAATGGCAGATCTGTGTCAAATTTTGGATCAAAATCCATCCATCAGTAGGTCGATTGTCTGTCAGTTTGTATATTAGCGCATATTTGAATGAGATGATTCCAAAACAGAGTGACGTGACATCATGACTTCTTACATAAATTGTTGACTTTTATTTTGGGCTCAGTCAATGAAGCAAAAGTTGTTCCAAATGCCTTATCGGTAAGTACCTACTTTATTTGATTTGTATAACAGGAAGTTGAGGGGAGAACATTAATTATTTTTCTTTTAAGAGAGAGAACACTCATTTTCTTTTAAGTTTAGAGAGAGTTCTGAATTCAAATAAATATTTTTTTTTTAATTTAAAATACTAAACATTTTTTCTTTTCAATCGAAGCGAATGGTGTTGTATATTTCAAATGGCCTGAAATACTTTTCTTATGCACATTTGATTGTGAGATTCATAAAATGAAGTATTCGCAGTCATGTTAAAAAATGACCGGACCTGATCTCTCCATCATACATACATTTCCATCATCCATATATCAGAATCATCCATAGAGTGATACGAATGGATGATACAAGTTCATCATCCATAGAATACATCGCCCATACTTATACCACCATACATGCATCAATAGTACATAAATAAGGAGGGGCTAGAAATAATTAGTTTTAAATATTCCCTGGCCTTGCTTTCGTTTGTTTCCATTTTAATATCCAAATTTTTATCGTTCACCATTTTCCTGATCTCTGGTCCTACAAGCACATCTTCCTTCACTTTTGATTCGGAAACAGCCGGAACTTCTAAAAAAGGTACATTTACCTTCTTTTGGTAAAATATTGATAAATTATTTCATAAAATCTAATTTTATGTGAGGCCGTGGAAATAACGCTTTTCTGTTAACCAACCAGATTTTTTCCTTCAATATTTTGACTCCAGGATCTAATGTCTTCCTGATGGTCATTTTTTTTAATGTAATGCTGTTTGTCCCATTTATATATATATATATATAAAACAGGGAAATTAGTGTATCCCTTCTACTGATCAAGTAACGTAGAAATCACTTTCATCACAAATTGCTGATTTGCGATAATTTATTCAAGACTTCAAAACAAAAATTCTGAATTGAAATAGTTTCTTTTCTCTTGTTTAGTAGTTTAATCCATCCATTTGCTATTTTAAGTCCATAAATATGCTTATCGAACTCATATAAATAATGCTTTTTTTGGTCAGAAATATACTAAATTCGAAAAAAAGAAGAAACGATGGTGATTTGGGATGAAGCTGTACATGATGGAATTTTTTTATTATTTTTCCAGTAATCAACTTCCAAAAAAATGACAAGACACAGCACTTGCTTTATCGACAACTTTTTCTTCGAAGACTATGCTATAGAGAGTAGAATTATTATCATTTGAACTATTTTCTCAAACAAACTCTATGTTGTTATTATAGTAAAAAAGGGAGATAAAATAGGAGCAAAATAATTAGGATTTCCAAATGAATGTTCAGTTTTTGAGAATACTTTGAGGGGATTCTTCTGATGAAGGTAAGAAGAGTTACATAAATGACTTTTTGAAAAAAGCTATCTGAATTCCTTACGTAATTTTAAAATTTAATAAAATTCTTTTCTTTACATTTGCTCATTAAACCTTGGCGAGATAATATTATTTGATTCTGAAACAAATGATTCAGTATTTATCCAAGGATCAGTTATTACTTAACGATATATTTTCCGTCAGTGAATTTATTTCTGATTCTTCTTTGAGAATTTTTGAACTAAGAACAACTGTGAATATACAATAATATTGGTTTGCATTTCACAAAGGACTTAAAATATTCTTGAAAAAAATGGAAGTGGAGTTGAAGAATGGAGGGATTAATGATTCTGGCAGTTTTCTCATATCGGAACTTTTCACAATTTTAATCCTTTCATTTATAACGGAACTTATTTGTATCAATGTCACTGTTATGTTAAATGACATATATCAAAAACCAAACACAGAAAAACATACGAAATTTCGATCAACAGCTGAAAGCGCTAGAGACATACCATTTTGTAGCAAATAAAACAATCGCATAACAGATGCAACAATTTGAGCGTAGAAATAAATAATCTATGGAAGTGTTTCGGATCAATAAAAATTTTAGTAAATTTGACATACAACATTTTGATACAAATCTGACAGCATGCTTTAATTAAAAAATTATTAGGAAAGTTTTGAGTGTTCATTTTTCAATGAACCTTTTAACGAATTTCTTTTAATTATTCAATGAACTCTTTCTCACGTGATTTATTAAACATTGCTGATCTTTTTTTATAAAATAGAAAATTTTTGTTTGAAAAGGTCTGCTTGTTTTTTGAGAAATGCAGATGAAACATTCCTGTTTAACAAGAAGCGAATAAGAAAAAAAAATGAAAAATAATATTCAGTTTTGTTTGATTAGAAATAAGATTTTGCGAATTTCTTAAAGATAAATCGCAGTGTATGCAGCTCAAATTTAGTTTTCTGTCTAGGGAGTTGTACTAAAAACGATTCTTTTGAGCCATGGGTTATAACTCTCAAAAAAGATAAAATAATATCTTTTTTTTAATTTTAATTATTATTATTAGTTTCTTTTACCGCATGACGTATTTGTAATATATTTTACAAGAACGCTCATCATTATTTTTCCTGTTTTATAATTTTGAATAGATTGGAGATTTAATAAAGGGAAATTTGATATTCTGAAAAGAAAAGTGTTTCAATTGTTCCTGCGTTAAATGTGATTTTTCAAGGCCAATTTAACGTAACATATAAACAAATGTATAAAACAGTTGTGAATACGCTCTTGTTTTTATTTAAGGGGACAGTGGACTTTGAAATCAGCAAAAATGGACGGAAAGATGAAATTATATTTTTATCATTTCATCGCCAAAATATAGATTTATATTCTACTAAAATAGTGTTATAAAATACATTGCTCAGTAAAATATATATTTAAAGGCTCTAGAGGAAAATCAAGTACATCTTAATGATTTTTTCTCAAAATGATATTGTAATTAGATTTAAATATCTTTGAAATGTTTCAGGTGTCTTAATTTTTGAAGAAATTAAATAGAATTGATTAATAAAGATTCCTGTTAAACATTAAAAAAATAGAGTATGCATTTTATCTTTCGAGGTTTATTTATTTTTTTTTAGATAGTTAAAAGTCAAATTTAGTTCAGAAAACATAAAACTCCTTTGAAAATTCAGTACGTGTGCATAAAAAAATTTCTAAAAAATTAGAATTTTTTTGGAATTACAAAATCATACATAATTTTGTTCCAAATAAATTTATATTGCATAATAAGAAAAAAATTATAGAAAAAAAATTAAAAATTAAATTGAGGAAGATTTTTAAATTTTTAAAAATTATGTAACTTTTAATTTTTTTAAAAATAGTATATTTTGTTCATAAAGGCTTTTTTTGAAATTTTATGTATTTATATTTTAATGCATATGCATAAAAAATTTCATAACCCTAAGTGAATAATTCGCAAAAGTGCCTATTAGAGTCCAAAGTCCCCTTAATTGCTTGGAACGTTTAAGGGGACGTTGGATAGAAATTTTTTTATTTCTTTAGAAAAATTCGGTAAATCTATATTAGTTGCGAGCTGTGTGATTAAAAATTTTTGAAGGAAGAAAGAATAATTTTAAGAATTCCATTTATTAGTACAAATCAAACACTTACCCACTCATCGTATTTAAAGAAAGATCTTTTTAGCTTCGAAGTTTTAGTATTTTATATTATTAAAAATTTAGATTTTCCTTTTTTGATCTAAAAATAATTCGTTTCGCTTGCAGAAAATGTTAAACTTTTTTTGCTTTCACAATTATTTCTTCTGTTATTTTTTTTACCTTCATGTTATTGTTTATTCAATGAAAAGAGTCTTACTTTAAACAATATTTATACTTACTATACTTTGTTTCAAAGACATTAAAAGAAAATTGCATTGTCTAATACTAATTAAAATAGTTGTTAGAAATTCTTAATTATCTTCGCTTTGTCTTGCGTTAATTATATATGCTGTTTGTTACATGGTTTTAATTATTATCGCGATGCTTTTTAAGCGAGACATTTAAATTTATGTATATTAGTTCTCATTTCTGAATCTAAAGCTATTAATGAAAGTTTTAATAAATGATTGTTATTACTTCTATAATAAGAGAAAAAATAAAAATGATTTTCATTTTTGAGGATACGACCATAAAAAGCATTTAGGAAAACTGTTAGGTGGAAGTTGCTCAAAATTTCCAGGACTCATTTCATTTTTATGCAATCAATTTTGCAAGAAAATTTCTGTCTTTAAACTTTACCTCATATTTTCAACTACGTGCTTAACTTGTTCATTTCTTGACCATAATTAATGAGATAATTCCCTGAATAGCTCGATAAATTCAGAATGAATGAAACCAAAAATCCACTTTCTCCACTTCATCATTTTATCTGAAATTTCTAATCTGAATCTCTGACTTTCCTTAAAGATTATTTTGTCGAAAATGTTGAAGAAAGAAAGACGAGCTAATGAATAATTTCGCGATAATGAAATCAGAATCCTTCAGCTTTCCCTTTCTAGATTCGTTCAGTTTCTCTCCTGTGCGTACATACACAATTATCATGCCAATGCAATACATTCGGTCCAATACATATTTATCACACAGTTACGCGTGAGATTGCTTCTTGAATTTACGTTCGATTGGATTTTTGCAATGGATTATTGGAATTGGAATCTATGCTATCTAACATGGAAGAGAAAGTGTCAATTATTAGGTACGCAAATGCATAATCATTGGCAATATTATAAAACACGGCTTCAAAATTATACTGCACCGTTATTATTTTGTCACTGTTATATCAAGATGTCGTATTCAATTAGAACAAATCATTTCATTGATGCATATATTTTTATAGATTAACTATATCTACTCTCAAATTGTTGTATGTGATATATAATTGTATGTCACAAAATGCCGTACTTCGCTAATAATTCCAACTAATACATCAAAATGCTTTTTTTTTCTGTCTAGTGTTTAACATACGGCACTGTCATGTAACATTAATGATTCACGAAATTGTTTCACGATTACTAAGAGTGCCTATTTTGTACTAAAATAAAATAAAGAGATGGAATATTAATTATTGGTGAAAAAAGATGGTAAATGAGTCTTAGCTGTTTAGTGAATTAATTAGCTATTTTGCGAATTGTATTGAACAAAGATTTCTTTTCATCTTTTGATTATTAAAATGAAGCATGAACGCAATTACTGGTTAAAATTTTTCTCGGGCCACTTAAATTCATTTTATTCGGATTCATAGTTTAAAAATCTTTGAAGAAAAATATGTTAAGTCTTTTGCATCGGATTAAAACGAGAAAAACATTTCTGAATTAAAATAACTGTTGTAAAAATTCGCTTACAATATTTACACACTTTACATAATTGAACGTACTACAGTTACATTTAAATTTACAATATTACAGTTTATGTAATTGATGTAGAAAAAACTGCCGTTTCATTTGAGTGCTCGATTTGTTTCTATCCATAAAAACACCAATTAACTAATTTAAAATATATAAAACTACAAGAAAAACCTTTTTTGACCTTCATCTTGACATTAGCAAAGTTATTTTTTTATCGCAGAAATAAATTAAAATTAATATCTAAAACCAAATGTTAACTCTTTTTTAGTTCCAAATTACGGTTATATAATTGCCAAGAGAAAAGCAACCAGGACTTTTTTAAGATACAAAATGAACGTTGGTGGATCCAGATTTGAACCAATTTTCTATACTGAAAATTGGTTCAAATCTGGATCCACCATGGAGTGGAAGATTGATTTTACTTTATGAATACGAAATTGCTAGTTGTTGTTTTAAAGTCAAACCTCTTATGATTTTCCTTTCCTTTCTTCTTTCATGAATAAATAACAAGCGTATTCATGTTTATTTCGAGCCTTCTCGCTGTAAATGAACGAACAATAGCTAATTAATAATGACTCTTGATCAAGCATATCTAACTGAAGAACTTGTTGCAAGGATTAGTGTCAGTTAAAAATATTAATAAATAAAACTTCTCTGACTGCACTCTTTTACACTATGGTCCATTTGTGCGTCAATTAGTAAGGATAAGATTGACATAATTCTACATTTTACACACACAAGAATAGACTGTCAACACGATGATGTAAATGAGTCAATATTTGATACAATTTACAATATTAGTGATAAAATCGTACACCCATCCGTCTAGTTTGTTCATATTTCTGTATTTATATGCTTACGGATGGGCAGACAGATTCCCTCCAAAATTTGATTTAAATCTGCAAAATCGCATCATAACCAAATTTCATCCATCCAGCTTCTCAATTTTTGATTTATCACTTTCAAAGACAAATATAATTCTAGAAAAGTTTCTTTCGGAATTTAGAAAACCCGAAACGTGAGAGTTCATCAAAATCTCGAGTTGTTTTAATGATTCTTTCTATTTTCTTCAAATACAATTCAGTGAGAATCCAATCTTTATATAAAGAATGCATATATCAATTTTAAAAGAGCAAGTTTTTCTACGCAATCCGTAATGTAAAAGGTATAATGATAAATCTGCTTTGGATTGCTTTTATGAGAAATCGTTTGGAAATAATGTGGGATTTCACAAGCATTTCATTTTTATACTGTCAGGATATTTGCTGACAATCTGATTCGCCTCCATTGAAAATAATCCAGAAAATGGGGTTTCCAAAACAAAAATCAACTGATGTGCTCCGATCTGAATAATTTATTGCGCATCGATTTATTGATTCTGGCATTTGACACTCGCATGTCTTCGTATTCATTTTCTTCTTCTAATAAGCAGGTTTGTGTAGCTTACGCAGAAGTAAACGATTAAGAACGCATTACTTATTCGTCACTGTCCAGAAGCATAGTTGGGAGATGTTCCGTTATAACGGCCACTTTCATAGCGGTCCATTATAGCGTCACACTCCCACTATTCTAATAAGCCTGCTTCTGTAGCTTACCCAGAAATAAATGATTAAGAACGCATTACTTATTCGTTTTTGCTTTTACATCTCTAGAAGCATAGTTGGGAGATGTTAAGTTACAGCGGTTCTTTATAGCGTCCCACCCCCATTATTTAAAAAAATCTAAAATGTCGTTTTATATTTGATGTTTTATTATGGAAAACAAAATGATCGTTTTTGTCTGCCTTTCTATTTAATTTTTTATTTGCTAAATACAAAGACTTCTCAAACTACTACATTTTCATGAAGACTTTAAAAGATTTTAAATTATGCCTCATAACAGTCATAGTTTTAATAAAGTCCATTTACTTATAACAATTTGATTTGAAGGCTTATTTATATTCATGCATTTTCTTTGAGTACGTGGTACATATTTTTAGACTTTACCACCATTCTTTGTAAACACTTTCAACAACGAAACGACAAACACCCACAGTTATTTTGTTTAAACGCAGTCGCTTTTAGTTCACTCTTTTTATTTATTTAAAATGTTCAGTTTTTTTAGTAAAAATATTTTTCTTGAGACAACCATAATTCACGCATTTTCATGAGATATGTAAATAGCAAGGAATCCAGTAGACAAATCAATCAGCAATTGTTCCAATCAATTTTTGCATTTATTCCAAAGTTTCGTAGTTTTAAAGCACTCAAGGATAAATTTGTATAAAGAGAGGGAATTCGAAAGTGCATGTGAATAGCATAAGTTTAAGTTTTCGATTAGTAAAGGAACTGATAGGCGAATCCGTTGCCACATCTTTGCATTTCAAAATTAATTTTATTTGCATAAACCACAGTCTGAGCAATCATCCATTTTTTTTTGTTAAAATCTTTAAAAATATCTTATCAACTTCTAGAATTTAGATCTATATTTACCGAATTACTTTACCATCAATTTTTCAATTTTATTTTTTTAGTTTAAGTTTTGGTAGCAGGGAGAAGAAAAAATTTTTTTAAATTAAATTAATTATAAAAGATTTTTAATGTGATTTTTTAGATTATATCTTCTGCTTTTTATTGGAAAAACATTTTTTCGTGTTCTTTTAAGTACTGTTTGATAAAATAGTCATACTATGTAGATATTTATCGGATTTAAACGATACTTTAAAGTACCGTCGGTAAATAAAGGGTAAGGTTGATAAATGAATCTTGTGAAGTGGCTATATTTTTCTGCTATATCTATCCATTTGTTTATTTTAATGGTTTGACAAAATACTTCAACTGTGTTCTGAAATTCGAAATCTATTTTTCTTGCTTTACACCAATAAATAGATTCTATAGAATAACATACATTTTGTTCTGAGAAATGTAAACTTTCTGATAGTATTCAATACTTGTGTTTAAAACAATATATTTTTTCCTGATGATAAAACACAATTTGTTTTAGGAACATTGTTATAATTCTCTCTTATTGACCTTACTTTCCCAAACTGTATCCATTTTGTCTCTGCTGAACGAATAGTTAGAGAAATGAGCTAAACAATCCAGTTGTTCTGTAATAGTTGTACTAAAGTATGCGACTTGAGCAAAGGCTAAAGAAAGTCTCTAAGAATAGCATTGAAATGCGAAGTGAACCATGACTGCCCTCTCCTTTCACGCAACGGTGATGAGATTGGCACGCAATTTCCATTGTCCCAACTTGATTGGGAAGATAACGCCGGATATCAATACAAATGGCTCTCTTTTTCTGATTTGCCCTCGGGGGTTAATCACCATCCAAGCAAATTCACAAGCACGCCATTTTTTTTCGCAGACTAGTTAGTGCATTTATTACAAAACAGTGTCACCAATGTAATAAATCGTCTTGATTTGTTGAAAACCCTATTCTTTAAGTTTCAGATTTTCCTCTTTTTTTTTTAATTCATTTCGGCTATCCATTCCAAATATTTCTGTTGGCTTCTATTAGTGCTTACATTTCTGTTTTCAGTATTGTAACTTTAAAATGCAGTGGAAATCTATTCGTAATTAATATTTCACTTATCTATGTATTCGAAGTAATTTTAATATTGAATTATAATCATTATGAATGGTTTATTTTTTGCTTACAACTATCAAAATTCGATAAGTCGATGCACGCATGGCACTCGGGCAAAAAAGCTGTAAGGTAAAATCAACTCAAGTTTCATGCAATTAATTTTGTTGAAATCAAATTTTCTGGATTCGGGTATTCTAAAGTATCGAACATTTTGCTTCATGTCAATTTCATGATTTTTTTAGCATAGAAAGGCATACAATTAAAGGCTTCCTACAATTTAAAACACATTTCTCGCTGTGAAGTTTTATTAAAAATGATTGTTTGACTTTGAAGTTAAATAATCCTTATAACTGTAAGAAGTAAATGATTGAGACTAGGATATAAAATATTTAATGTTAAAATATTTCAATTCATTTAACATATAAAATGTGTTATTTATGCGTTGAAAAATTGTGCAACTGGATTGATGTGTTTTCCTTCAAAATAAAATCAACAGTAATTTGTTTTTTTACTCCACTTAACACTTTTTTGAAATTTGACTATCCATGTCTAATTTCGCAAATATTTTATTGAGTTTTCAGTTTCAGTTTAGTTATATTAACGTCCCGTTGTAAAGCAACACAAGGGCTATTTTGGAACGGACCTCGTAATTTTGAACCGCGGTCAGATGACGAGAACGACACCTGAGCTGGAACCCCCCTCTCCACGCCACACCACACCAGCGGGAGGACGTTTGGCATGACGGATTTAACGTGCAACAGACCCCCTTACACGACGGTTCTTGGACGGAATCGGCTCTCGAACCTGAAACCCTACGGCTCACAAGACGAGACCTTACCACCAGGCCACCACGGCCCTAATATTTTATTGAGATTCACCGAAATAACTTTTTCGTAAAACGAAAAAGTAATATGTGTTCTTTTTGCTTTCTATTTCGCTGTTTGAGTATTAATACGAGATAAGATTAAAATGAAATCTGAGACTTAATATGTTATCATTCTAATTTCTCTGTTTGAGAATTAATACGAGAAAAGATTTTAATGAAATCTGAGACTTAATATGTTATCATTCTAACCTCAGAAAATCTTGCTTAATGTTCAGTTTCATTTAAGTAGAACCCCCTCATTGTTCATACCCTTAACACTGTTGTCAATATCCCCCAATAAATATTTATGAATTTTTAGAATTCATAATCTTTTTCTTAAATTGTTAATTGATCAGTTTGATTCATCTGTAATTTATGAATATGTTGAGTTTTGTTTAAAACAAAATTATTTTTTTACATTTAGAAAATTTGAAATAGCATCAAGTAATGTTGCTGTAATTCATTTGACTATAAAAGTATTTAGTTATGTTGCTTTACCTAATTGTGTTATCTGTACTAATAAATAGAACATACGAAACATGTTACGACTCGCAGATGATAGCGCGCGGTTCACGTAGAAAGAATTTTTAGAAAGCTATGCGAGGAAAAATGAAAGGATATCGCCAATTGGAATGAAGTAAGCGATCCTTCTGAGAGAGAGAACCGCTTTTTCTAAATGTGAAACCGACAACATTCCTCGGCGTCTAAAATGACATCTTTGTCTGGAAATGTGCAACCTTTTGCTGAATGAAACTCAGAAGTGGGACTGTCTGTCTGATTTCAGCTGCCTTGATAGGCTTTTAAGAAAATACCATAGGGTAGAAAGACTTTCGAGTTTCTCTAATGTAAAACTAAACTACAAATTCTGTTCTTTTTATACAGTGCAAAATGAGCTTATCTCCTTAAGTCATTCAGAAGGCAAGCGATTCGCTTTCAAGTCATCTTCCCTTTTTTTAAAAATGCATTTGAACTATAAAATTAACTAATCAAATTTCAGAGATGGTATTATATGAGACATGGGAGATTTGATCTTTTCTGTTTTTCTTTGTGCAATTAAAGCTAGGAAATTCTATAAAATTTCAAAAGCAGTGCTTGAGCTTTTCTAATTCTAGAAGTACAACAGTACAGCTTGAATTTTCTCTTTGCAATTCCATATCTTGAAAAATATAAGTACTTGAAACTTTAATTAGAAGTGAATAAAAAATATTATTAATTCGAAATAATTGTTAGGTAATTTGATTGAAAATGCATTAAATTATCTTAGTTTCAAATTTTATTTTATTTATTTTGAATTTTATCGAATTACTTTCCATTAAGCTTTTGTCAAACTTGTGGATATCGCATAGAGTTTTAATAATTATTCTTCAAAGATATTGACATTTTGGCTATCAACATTTGTTTGCTTTACATCCTTTAAGTGACTGACGAAGCATAGCGTAAATTAAGACATGTAAAGTAATAATCATTATTATTTTTTGCCGAATTCTTTTTTATTAATTTTTTATATACAGACATAAGAAACTGAATCACAATCTGTCTGTTACCCGAATTTTAAAAAAATTTCGAACTTTAAATTTCATTCTTATTTTATTTTAAATAAAAAATAATTTTTACTTTAACTGTATTATCGAAAATGAGTGGGGTGAGTTTAAAATTTTTTATTTGAATGCGAAACGTGGTTTGAGGATTTTCAAACTTTGGAAGACAACTTTTTTTGATTTTTAAAATAAAAATAGAATAGATATTTAACTATACCAAAATGCTGAGATCTATTGCATTTCGAATTCGAAAGCAAAATTCAGCACTTTCCACATAATGCTTTTAAAATGAGAAATACGCAATCATAATTTTTTGAATTTAAAACAGAAATAGTTTCATGCACATATCGAATGTCATTTACGCAAAATAAAAGCGATGTACTTTTTTTAATGTCTTAACGATGCGAATATCAATATAATTCAATAGATTATTCATATAAAGAGCCGAAAATATATTACAATTACTCCAAAATCTTTTTTCATTCCTTCCACTTTGAAGTTTTCGTCTCCTGCTGTTTCTGGTGATCTGAGTTTCTTTCAAATAATGAGAACAGCGGGTTTCCTTCGTGAAGAGAAATTTAACATTCAAATCATTTCAGATTTTACTGAGTTCTTCCACATGTTACTTTTGTCAGTTTCAATTCAATGAAAGGATCATTTTGAAATAGGTCAGGAAAAAGAATTTCTATTGTCGTTTGTGATACTTTTTCGATCTGAGTGGCCGAGTTTTCGTTTGAGTTGGTTTAATCATGAAAGAACAATGTTTCGAGTGAGTTGAGGTCACGTAAGCCGACGATCCATAAAAAGTCTTCCGAATCTTATTACGTGAGGACTTCGCCGTTATTTACTTATTAGAAACCTTCAAAATGAGCAGAAAGAAAAAAAAATCATTTGTAAAATTATCCTCAAGAATCAATGGCAGGTTGGGAAAAGTGAGGTCATTTATAAAAGCTATTTGCTTTTGTTACTGTCGTGTCATTTCGGGGTAATTTTGTTGTCTTATGACCCTTTTACCTAATTTCGGACGCATCTGATTTTGCTCGGGATTTAAGAAGCGAGAGTAATTAGTGTTTCTGTTATTAACCGATAAAGGAAGATGTCAATCCCCTTTCATGCTATCATGTGTCGTTCGTTGACTTTGAAGCCGATTTCCGGAAGCTTTTAGCTTGAGATTCTATTTTCCAAATTCTGCTAAACCGTATTTTAAATAGTATCGTTATCTCTTCACGCCGGAATTTTCTATCTAATGAGTTGACGCATTTGGGCATTCGCTATTTTAATTTTTTTAGTGTCAGTAGGGTAGGATAAACGTCTTCCATTTTCGCATATTGGTTTATTCTATTCTACAAAACACGCTTCGTTGATTTTGGAGCCATTTTCGAAAGCTTTCAGCTTGACTCTCTGTTTCGGAAGTTCTACTAAATGACATTTTAAATCATCGGTATTACTTAACTTCGAAATTTTTCTACTATCCAATTAATTTACGTATTCTGATTTGGGCATTTTTTTTAAATTTCAATTTTTTTAGAGTCAATACGATAGAATATAAGGCTTGATTTCTGAAAATTAGTTGAATTAACATAGATATTTATTTTTTAATGTAGATAATTAATGTTTTTAATAATTAATGTTTAATAATGAATGTTTAGTAATTAATGTTTTTAATAGAATATATTTTGGCTACTTGCAATGTTTATTTCCTTAAACGCAATTATTTTGCGATTATAGTGCTTTGAGTGTGCGATGCAATATTATTAGTCAACAAATGAAAAGATCTGTTAGCTCGAAACACGCCTCTGATTCGTCAAAAGATACTAGGAGTTAATAATGGAAAAAAAAGTGTTTTGGTTTTGAAGTTTGAAAAATGTTTCCGTGATTATGATAATTTTATACAGAAACTGATCCTAAGACTTTTGAAACAAATATTTAAGCATTTATGAAAGCATTCATTATTTATTATGAAGCACAAATATTAAGCAAATATTTAAGCATTTTATGCATTATTACGCATTATGTAGTTGCCATTCTCATTGCTTGTTCCTTGCAGCATCAGTTGAGTATTTCATTCATATATTTTGAAAAAATGAGAATATTGTGAAAATCCTTCAGTCAGGTTTGAATTCACTCATCAGTAGAGCTGGGCGATGACGGAACTTCAACATCGCGATATATCGTCCAATACATGTCGATATTTTTCGATATATTATGATAACATTATTTATTTATAGTTATAAGTTATAAATAGCATCTCTTAACATGTTGACTCATCAGAACGACTCCAAATAAAAAGAAGTTTCAATTTATATAATAAAAATATTTGTTTTCTTTTAAATAAATAATAGTTAGAAAATAATTTTGCTGAACTCCCTTTAATAAAGTGTGTCGGTGCAAAAGCAATGTCTGCATGTTACAATTTATAACATTGCGTTTAAAACAAATATTTTTATATATTACAATATAACAGTGTTTACAGAAATATTAACAAAAATTCTGCATGAAGAACAATAAGAATGAAGCGCAACAAAAATAAACACTAACCGGTAACCAAGACGAAATCCAAAACGTAAATTAATTGTGAATATCGATTTATTGTGAGTCGCTAGGCGAAAAGGAAGCATTAAGGAATTTCTTTTTTTTTATGCGAGTGCGCTTAAGTGAGAAAATGCGAGCTGCGAATAAAATTGTGAATTTAATCAGAATTCATCCTTTTTGCGTTTATTTCTGAAGATGAATATTTAGCGATAAAACAAAGGACCTTCCGATTACCGCAATTATTTTTCCATAATGGTATCATTCAGTTAGGGAACAGTTTTTTCCAAAATGGCTTGCTTAAGAAAAGTACTTTTATACATTACAATATGACAGTATTTATAGAAATACTAACAAAAATTCTGCATGAAAGTGAAAAAGAACGAAGACCAACAAAAATAAACACAAAACCGAGAACCAAAACGAAATCGAAAATGCAAATTAATTGTGAATATCGATTTATTGTATCACGATTTATCGTGAACTATTATTCATGATCATGATTTCGATAGATCGATGTTTTTCAAAAACGGGCATCGAAAAATCGATTTTTCAAAAATATTGTTTTTTTTCGATAAATCGAAAATTGGTACAGCACTATTCTTCAGCATAGTGAAGAGTATGTATTGAATTTTGCTACAAGAAGATCACATAGAAGATCTTTATTTTTCAGTAACTTCGCTTATTGAAAAATATTGACAAAAACTTTTATAATGAAATCCATGTTCCAAATTTCATCCTTTTAGCTTGTCACTCTTTCGTATCCATTAGAAGAGAGAACGGTATAATTCTAAAAATGGATTTTTTGTACTCAGGGATATGTAAAATGAATAGAATCCTCAAACTCTCTCTCTCTTTTTACGAATACAGTAGTATATATAAAAAACATCGATAAATTTATTTTCATTTTTTCGGTGTAATGTTCTGACTGATTCGATTCGCCATAAAGCAAAAATAGTTTCTTTTAGTGAAAATAGAAATTCCTGTCATCTGAAATATGTTTTATTTCTATTTCCGTCTTTTTTTAGATATATTTAGCTTACGGTGGTTTTTTTACTTAATTTCTATTGACATTCAGTGTGAAAGAACGGCATGATGAAAATCTACGAAAAAAATTGTCACAGAATATACAAGCATTCTTTGACATATATATAAGAAAAATCTTTGAATTGTTCTTATGCAATCTAAACACTTCAGAAAAAGATTTTCAAGTAAAATAACGAATAATAAAAATAAAAAAATGACTCATATTAATATCTTAAAAGTTAGAAACTATTTTAAAAACGTGTTTACTAATTTTATTATTATTATTTTTTACTTTTTATTTTTTATACATTTCATAATTCATTATTATGAATATATGAGCCTTTTATTCAATTTTTCTCAAATTCGCTACCAGATAGAGCCTTTAATAGAAAAGTAAAATTAACAAATAATTTTCCTGAAAATGTTAGAATATTGCATTGTCATTGGGAACATACAACTGTGCAAACTTTCTGAACTTTATTACATCAAAAAATGTGTGAAAAGTCTATCCTAAATTTCCATATATGTAATCATCAGATAAATAAATAAAATCATGTATAAAAGTCATTTTCCGATTTTTCCGTTACTTCCCGCCGAAGTAATTCGCGCTTTCAAAAAGGCATTTGCATAGAAACGGACGAATGTATACATACTTAAATCTATGACAAACTAAATTCTTAATGAAAAAATACATAAATGTTCAAGATTTTGCTAAGCTTCAAGTTCGTGAACTTTTACGCATGTTTTACGTCAGATTTTTTAAGCTAACTATAATTGAGGTCATCTTCTTGAATTATAGGTCACGAAAACAATGACATGACGCATTTGTCGTACTTTTTAATATTATCGAGAGAAAGAATGTAACAAAGTGGTCGTGATTTGAAATGTTCCATTGAAATTTAATCCTCCCCCTCCCCCAAATGTATATACTGAATATTTTTGTTCATTATTAATTCTTTAGTTTATCTCAGAAGAAAACGTGAATTAAATAGTCTTAAATGATAAGGAATTTTAGGACAAGTATCATACAAATGCGCGGTCTATGAAAAGTCTCACAATTACCTTGTTAGACAGGGCCTTTTCTTCAAACACTTTTTTTTTATTAAACTAAAGACGAATAATTTACATTTTTATTGTGAGTTATATGCATTATGCAACATACTTACAAAATAATGTACAGAGTTCATATCACAAAAATAGGAAGAAAGAAATGTTTTATTTTAAGGTTTAAAAAATCTCATCTCTAATTTAAAAAAATTATTAGAGAACGCAATGCAATGTCCTTAAGATAAGGTTACCATTTATTTATATTGCATGTGTTCTGTTAATATTTCTTCTTCGTCTATTTCGCAATTATTTATTTATTTTGAATAAGAAGGAAGACTGTTTACTTTGTATCACTATTTCTACTATACGAATAAAAACTAACAATTTTAATTTCGGGTATCCCATTTTATTTAACATCTCTTCGATGTTACTTTTCACTATCTATGAACAGTAAGATAATAAAGGTTAATAAGAAAAAGAAAAGTAATAATTGCATGTAAATCCATAGTGTACGATGCTCTTGTGCTTTACACTATATTGATATCTCCACTTAAATTAGTCCTGCTTCTAGTTGTAATGTAGAGGAAACGGGTCTAATCTCAGTTGCTCTTATTTGAAGTTTTTAAAAAGAGCTTCGCCAAAGGTGGAGCTGAAATCTATGACTTTTGACCATAGATGACTTTTGACCTTGCATTTCTTGACTTCCTTTTGGACACTTTTGCAGCGTGACATATTGCATATATTCTTCTTCGATTTTTCCTTTATTCAGTTTAACAGGTCGAATTTTGCTATTGGCCACTGCAAGCTTATAAGCGACTCCGAACTACTCTTTCATCTTCAATCCATAGTTCCTCTTCGCCACTTTGTTTATATACTATTCTATGCAGATCTCTTTTTTTCCAGAAAATATTTAATTTTAGAACCATATCGAATATCAGATTTAAATTTCTCTTTCCAAAACTTCTTAAAAACCTTTAAAGGATGACTTAACTCAATAAATTTAATATTAAACACTTTGAACCACTCCTTAGATGAATTTTTTTTTCTTCTTCTTCACAGCCGCTTATTTTATAACTTCATTATCAATACTTTTCTGTTTTGCTTTGTCTTGATACTTGACATGGTGCTATAACCTGAAAAAGAACACTATAATTGACATCATATATCTAGGGTCAGTGATGCATAGTACAAGAATGGCAGTTTACAGTTCTAATACGAGCCGTTCTGAATATGTTATGTTCGAACATATAAAAAATATGTAGGTTTATCAATTATTCTGCACAAACTGGTATACAGTAGATATCCCCAAGCAATTTGTGAAATATGCAAACTTAAATAGAAAAATATAATTCTTCAAACATTTTACTATTTACTTTAAAGAAGCAATTTCATAGCTGCACTCATAAACAGGATCAGAATGACAAGCAACAAGTTTCTATGAAGTGCTTGTAACTATTGCTTCAAATAGATTAACTCTTTACTACAAGATGGCGGACTATAGTGAGATAAGATTTAGTGATTCAAGGTACACAATGTCCAAGATAGAACAGTCTCTACTATAATATTCACTTGCATTTTTTTCCATTTTTGTGTAAAAGACTGCAGGGCTCTTTATTCAACCGAAAATTCTTTTCGTGTTTTATACATTGTGTAAGAAGTACAATTAAATGCATGGGATCTTACTTATTTGTGAATCTGTGAAAAAGTGATTTCACTTTAAGCGCTTTATGTCTTCACTTCAGTACTTTGATGGTTATTATTTCCTTGATTTCCAAAATTTGTTAAATTTCAAATAAACGCAGTGAATCTTTATTATTCAAATGTTTTACAAACCGGAATTCAGTTAATGGATAGTTCCAATCGCTTTTAATGACGGGATTCGTTCGTAATAAATGGCACTCTTATTACGAATTAGAGTACATCTTAGTTTATGAAATGTTGATTGCATTTTGTAGAAAAGTTTTTCGCAATATACAAACATCCTACTAACTATTTGTTCCAGTTGAAAATTTAAAAATATTCTATTACAGAGTAATTTAATCGTTTTTTAAAACAATTAAATAACTATTTGAAATTTTTTTTGAAATGTTTATTCCCGCCAGAAAAGTGCATACATGTAGATTTGTTTTACATATTCTTAAAACAGTTGTAAATATTTCTTTCAACAATAAGGATTTCGAGGAATAAAAATTCCACTAAGAAATTTGGACTTGGGTAGTAAAGTATTCAACCTTGTTTTAATACATTTTAAAGCAGGACAGCGAAACGTTGTCCATCGTTGCGAAATGAAATTCAGTATTTTTATTTTAGTAACATTGTACGTTGAGTTTGAGTCCAGTTTTATTATTTTTTTTTCTAGTTTTATTGTATTAAAATTCGAATAGCAATTGAAGGCTGGGTTTCAGGAATAAGGATGAATTCGATAACTGTACGTTGCTTCTATAAGTAAATTTCTTTGCACCTCTTATAATCAAAAGCTATAAATGAATAAAATTTTTGTGACACTGACAGGAAACTAATGGTAATATGCGGGGGGGGGGGAAGGAAGAGGGAAAATTAATTTTGATGAAGGATGAATTTTCAAAGCTTCACTATTATTTACAATATTTGATACTATGTTTCAAACGCTGATTCATATAAACTTTTATTATTATTAACCACATGTTAACCTTATATTGTATCATATAAAGAACTTGTTTTAATTTTGAAAGATATTTATTTTTTACGAATTCAGATTTAAAAAATGATTTTGTTGATTTTAATTTTCCACTAACCTTTTATTTCATACCCTCTGAAGTTCTCATAATCATGTATTGAAATAAAAATAAATAACAATGAGTTATTCATTTTTACACAATGTTTTGTTTCTTTCATTCACTTAGGATATTTATTCTTTTGTTTCGAACAAGACTTGACGCATTGAAACATTACGCAAATTCATCTCGACTTTCTTTCCGTCTGGGCCGCTCCCCAAATTAGAATTTCTCTAAACAGCGAGCGATCTTCAAATGAATGGAAAGGAAAGCTGCTCTGCTTAGAAATTTTTTTCAAAACATTAATCAAAAAAATTCTTTTGTCTGAGGTTATTACTTTGAAAAAGATTTACAAATGTTTATAAATAAGGATATGAAAATAAAATTCTCGCTTTATTACATGATTTATCATTTTATTATATTCCTACCATCTAATAAGTATAATCTTAAAAAGATTTCACTTGATTGGAAAATATTATAAACTAGCCGACTTTGGCGACCAGCCGGTTCGTCAGCATTACCGCTCACTACAATTTTCAATTAAGTATTTTAAGTAACTGGTCTCTTAATAGATTCTCAGAGAAAATATTTTTAATCTTCAAATTTTGATAGTCAGACCAAACTTATACTGTTGCTTAGATCGTTTTGTTCAATTTACTATATATATTTTACTAATTTGTTGTCATTTCCGGTAAAACTTCAACTTTAATTTAAAGTGGAAATGATGAAATTGCAATTAATATAAAGATATTTTTTAATAAAACCAAGCGTTTTATTTTATTTATCATCTTTATTGCTATTTATTTATTATTATTATTATTGAATATGAGTATTGCAAACAGAATCGCTCGGTATTTAAGTCTTATGTGAACTACAAAATATTTTTCATAATTTATGTAATATCTCAAAGAATATTTCAACAAAAATTTCTCAGATTCAGTAAAAAATTCAGTTTTTTGTTTTGCTTTCAAAATTTAGAAAAACTCAACATTTTCATAATCTTAGGCAAATTAATCTTGAGAAACCTGCGCGCTGATTAGCGTATTTTCTTTGAAACGATCGATGGAAAATCTAAAATTATCCTTTTTTTTATTGAATAGTGATATTCAAATTTTCATTAATCAGGCAGTTTAAGTGATTGATTTAGTTGATTGGAAATTAACTCTTTTTATTTAAAATATTAGTGTTTCAAGAACATTTTGTTATTCGTGATTTCCACAGCAGAAGCTTTATGTAAAATCAAAAATTCGTTATTTATTAGAGCATTTATTGAATCAAGTAACAAAAAATATAATCAATTTCCCTTTAGACCATTTTAGCAGATCTGTGTCTTACTAAAGGTTTACAAATTAGCTATGCGGCCCTGATTTGAATGGATATCCTGTTCATATTAAACAAAACTTGCTTTAAAATAAAACTAATTTATTGGATTAATAATATAGAGAGTATAAAAGATCATAAAATAATTTTTCTTGAATTTATTTTTTAGAAAAAATAATATTTCTTATTTGTTTCATTTTCTACAGACGATTTCATTTCCAAAAAGATTTAATTTATTTTTAATTGGAGCTTTAATGAATGTGATGGCAACACTTAGAAAAAAGCTATCTTTTCCCATGAATGCGAAACGTGCTCGTGCAGCTTAAATTTTATTTTTATTTTGTACGAAAAAAATTGTTGAAAAATGTAGTTAAAATATTTATTTAAAAATTCATTAAAAATAGAAATTTAATTTTAAGGTTAAAACATTGGTATCATTTAAAGGATAAATTTTTGATCTTTAACTTCATGCAAAAATCTTTATTGTGCGGTCATATTTTCGGAAGTTATAGCAGAAATACGCCAAAATTTCGCTTAATTTTTAAATAAATAAAATACTAATTAAAAATTCGAAAAAATTACCCCCAGGTGCGCATTCCCGACCCCCAAGGTATACACGTGCCAAATTTGGTAGCTGTAAGTTGAACGGTCTGGCCTGTAGAGCGCCAACATACACACACATTGAGATTTATTATAAGTATAGATGTTCATAAGTCTCTCAGATAATAGATTATAAGATTAAAGGATATTCGTTTAAAAAATGCATTTTAATAGCAAAACCTAAGTTTATTACATAAAATAAAATTCAAAATTTTAGCAACAACTTTATGTTTATGTCACTGACATGACTGTTTTTGTCAATGACATGAAGTAACTGCAGTTACTTGTTTTCATCCCCTTCCCCTTTCTGAAAATGCCAGATGGGCTGGATTGATGAAATTTTGGATTATAGTTATTATGATAAAATTATAGATTATAGCGAAACAGTTCTTATTTTAATTGAAGTTATTTTTTAATGACTTGGTTTATCCCTAAAATCCCTCACGTAGATTTTAAACGGAATATTGATATAATAATTCATTGAATCGATCAAATGTTTTCTGTAAGTAATGTGAAACAATTGAATCTCATTTCATCAGTTAAAAACTAAACGTTGCGCTTTAACGAAAAGCAAGTATGAACGTTTCTCAATTAATTAATTAAACTGCATTTACACAATTTATCAAATATCTTTCTTATTTGTAGTTATTATTTTTCTATAATCGTTTCTAATTCTTGCTTTTTTCAGATATTATTTTTCTTTCTGATATTTTCAAATTATTGTATGGATTTTGCTTGAAATTTATTCCAAGGCCAAAATCCTTATAAATCTTGGATATTTAATCAATTGGCGTTAACTTAGAGTCGTAACTGATAACGAAAAACTTTTTATTAATCTATAGTTAAGGCTTTTCGCAAACAATCAGACTCAAGGCGAAGTTATAAAAGGACTCTGTCCCCTATTCGTCTTTTTCACTTGTTTGCATAAAATAATGTAATAAGTTATTGAAAATAAAGTAGTGGATAAAGTTATTTTGAAAGAAATATCTATTTACTTAATCTTAAATTTATTTCATTTTTACACGATTGCATCGCTCGAAACACTCACTGCATTGTAACAAATTATACATTTTCACATCAAAAACGTTTTTTTTTCAAGCTAATTAATTACAGAGAAACGTGCTTCTCATTTGACGTTTTCTTTAATTTTCATTTTTCAAAACTTCCTAGAGGAAATAAGTGTGCTCTTCCTATAAATCAAAATTCGATCTTATAATCCCAATGTTGGTAATAAATCCATATGCTCAATTTGAATGTTTATCTTCTGTGACATCTTTTTTTAACAGACTCTCCACCTTAGTATCCACCATCATGGTTTAACACTTTGTGACCGCTGAGGTCTGGTGGTAAGGATTCGGCTACGGAACCAGAGGGTTTCAGACTCGAGACCCGATTCCACCGAAGAACCGTCGTGTGAGCTGGACTAGTGCACGTTAAATCCGTCGGGGCCAAACGTCTCTCCCCGCCACTAGTTTGAGGTGAAAGTTTGAAGAGGGGTGGTGATGCTAGCTCAGGTTTCATCCTCGTCATCTGACCGCGGTTCAAATTTATGAGGTCCATTCTAAAATAGCCATAATGTTGCTTTAAAACGGGACGTTAATGTACCTGAAACTAGTAAACTCAACTTTTCGTTTCATTTCAAAAATGTTTTATACTCGTTGTCATCGTGAACATGGCTTAGTATGGCCATCTCTTTTTCTTCCTTCATAAACGAACTAACAAGTAACAACAAGACTATCATTATCATTCGATTCGCAAAATCCACAAGAAATTTTCTTTTCATGGCCTCTTCTTCAGGGTTTCTCTCAAAAGGGAGATTCCCATATCTTTTGAGACAATAATGTTTACCAGAACCAGTATTTTCGATACTAATACCATTTCTGAAAGAAAAAAAAAGAAAAGAAAAGAAAAGAAAAACGTTTTCTGTGTTATATGGCAAACTTACTTTTGTCAACAATGAGCTTTATCAAGGAACTCAACACTATTTCCATGATAACATTCCAGAAATGTTAAAGCATCCACTATTCGTTTTTCCTTGAAGACATTCGACATCATTTTGATATTTGAAGAGAGTAACACTTTATAATGCAGACAGTTCGCGATGTATTTCGGCAGATTAAAGTTAAAGAATTTCTAACTAGAAATTCTTGAGCAGTATTCTTCAATTTCTAAATTCATATAATTTTCCAAATTAAAGGGCAACTCCTACATGTCACATAACTTTAGATTACCTCTTTTATTATTTTCTAACATTTTTTGCAACTATTACACCTTTTTAATCATATCAAAAAAAACCTATTTGACATTAATTTTTTCCCTCAGAAATTTGTGCATCAAAGAGGAAATGAGAATTATAATTCTTTGGTGCAATAGTAATATTATTTTGACTTTCATTATGTGCTTGAATTTATAACTGAAATTGAATATGTAACTGAAAGCTAATATTAAGTACTTTTTAGCCACCATATGCAATCTTTTATAACTCTTTATTTTCCGAATTATTTTGCCATCAATTTTTCAACTTTATTTTTGCACCAGTAGTTAAGTTTACTTTCATAATAATCCCAGGGAATCCAAGGAAAAAAATTAAATAATCGAAATATCTTAATTAATTTAATTATAAATTAAAAAATTTTAATTTCTACTTTTAGCTCTATTTGATATCTGGGTTACATTCTCCGTGTTCTTTCGAATACCATGAGAAAAAATGGGCATATTACGAAGATATAAGCCAGATTTAAATTACTTTTAAGTACCGTCAGTAAATAAAGGGTTAAAGAGAAGTTCTTGTTAGTTCATCATATCGGATAAGATATGAATGATTTAATATATGCAGAACGTGACAAAAAGAAATAATTTTGGTGTAATTTTATTCATTTTTTTTACATAACGAAGTTTTTCTTTGTGTAAGATACAAAGTCATTATTGTAATTCATGCATTAAGAGGACGAAAGTCCTGGAAGATGATAGACTTCAATAATCTTTTCTGAATTGCTGTAACAGCTTCGAGTATTAACTTTTAGTTCCAGTGAAAACAAGTTTAGTCTTATCTTTTGTAGAAAGAGATGCCTGGTAAAGATACCAAATATTACACTTTGCATAGATAATATACCTTGCAAATGGCAACAAGAAGTTAGCTCTTCATTCTGTAACAGACTGATTGAATAGTTAGCCGTGAAGATGCCGTCAACGAGAATCGATTTCCCAAAGACATGCTTCGAAGAGCAAGATCTCTAATTCTTGATCAGTGATCAGTTCTTTGCTATTGTGTTATCCGTTCTGCTTCCAGTTATTTTATGTCAAAGGTGAACATTATGGACGGATCACTGAGTGACCTGTGATAACACACAGGCTTTGTCTTCCGCATTTTAAGCTAAGCTGTTAATCTCTTTCGATCTTATCTTCGTTTAGTTTTTATTCGAATATTAATTGGTGGTTTTGCATAAACTTTTGCTTCAACTTTTCTTTACTTTCCAATGTACTCTTTAAACCTAGGCCTTTAAAAACATTTTTTTTATTAAGAACTACAGATGTTTGCTTATTAAAATAATTTTTTCTCAAACCAGTTAGCTTAATAGTTTAGCTAAATTCACCCAAATGAAAATTAAACCAAAAAGAGAATTATGCTATGCATCGTTATTGTAACATTTGACTTTATTTTTCATAGAAAAATAAACCAAAAAGCCTGTATTATTTTTATAGGTCAATATTGAAAAGAGATCAAATAAATAGAAATAATTGTTCGATAAGCATGTTACGATGCCCAGAATGTTTATATTCTTCATTTTTTGGTGTCATTTTGGTTTGGAAAAATATTACCTAAGTCTATTTTTGTTTTCAAATCATTTGGTACTCGAAAGTGATTAATCAATTTATTTAATTACATCCGCTGATTAAAGAAATATATTCATGAAATTTTCCAGCAATTACCTTCAAGAAATAAAATATTTGAAGTGAATAGCATTAAATTAGTTAATAAAATCATGTGATTGCTTTTTCTGGATGTTGCCGGAGAAATTTGCGTACAAGCACATAGTAAATATTCAGGAATGAAAAAAATCACTTTATAGTGATAATCTTAAATTATTTATATTTTTCATATTCCTTACACAATTCATTTTGCTTTAATAATCATTTCAAATTTGTAACATATATTGCAGTTTTACAAAAATTAATTAAAAATAAAAATTATAAGAATAGTTACCATAAAAAGTTTCAATACAAATTTTAAAAAAAGCTTACAAAAATTAATTACCAAGGACTGTCAATCGAATAGCTGCTTGGCTAGGACCTTATCTAAGAGCCTCCGTTAATCGTTTGAGAGTAGATCGAAGTAGTTTGGATCTGTCTTCAGAAGAAGAGTTATTCCATTTTGTGATCATCACTCTTTTGAACATTTCTTTCGAAATGATGTCATGTTAGCGAATCTTGTATTTCGATAAACTACATAAATGTTCGATAAGGTTTATGTGGTGGAGAAGATAACTTATTTTTGATATTGTATAGCAGCCAGATCTGCACAGTGAGAGCAGTGTGTTTAAGATCATTCATTATCTTATATAAACTAAAACTCATCTCCAAGGTTCAAATACTTTGAGCTCTGTTTTAAATTTTCTTTTAAAATGTTTGTGTGTCCTATATTATTTAACTTTGAATCTATAAAAGTTACACGACCTGCATCACTGTCTTCCACCCCTTAATCTAAAACCATCATTCATTCCTCCTTCATCGTGCGGGTTTGTAAATATCAGCCTGAAAATATCAGAGCAAAAAACAAGTTCATAAATATGATATGACAACCAGTCACAATTTAGAACCTGCCAAATTTCTGACTGAGAAAAACAATCAATTTGATTTCGTTTCAATAACCGTCCAATTCATAGCACATCCATCACTGTCGATACCTTGAAGATCTTGTTCATGCTCTAAGTTGTACAAAAATGTCTAGTTTGTCATCAGAAAAAGCCAGGCCATTCCTTTTTGTTTAACAATGTGGATAGAACTGCATCGGATCCGAAATATTCATTAAAAATTTGTAATAGAACGTAGTTTGTCATAAATAAGATTCATGATAAGTGCCAATTTACCAGTAGTTTCTGTAATACTAAATGTCCTCTCTAGTTGCAAAATTATTCGAATTCACTATTTTTTAGGAACTTTTATTTTGTACTTCATTTCAAAACCATCTGATATTTCAAAATAAAATTAATGGAGCCGACTAACAAGCCAAAATGTAAATCACAGTCTGCGCCAAAATAATAATTTATTTAATATATTTATCGCAATTTAAAAACAGCAATCCTCAACGAAGCGTACAGGAAGAACAAATTCAGAAGCATAAGGTGTGGAACACATGCAATTAATTTTTCTCGTTTCCGGCTTACATTTACAAAATTATTTTGAGAAAAATTCGCCGATCACAGAAATCCACGTGGAAGTCAAATGGCTGCTTTGACAAAAACCAATTAAAAGTTTATCCACCAACACTTCCATTCAATAAATCAGATTGCAAATAAAGCAAGCTATCGAAACAATTCATTAGGGAAATCTCGTAGCGCGTTGATTGATCAATTTCATTAAATATGTATTCTTCGATTAGAGAATTTCGGCTCATTTCCTTCCCTCTCCATGCTCTTTCGGCACGTGAATGAATGTTGTTTTCTCTTTGCTTCTGTTTCAGGATCCTAATTAGTCTGCGAGGAATTTAAATACTTGGTGAAGGCTTTTGCTTAATGGGATTCTCTGCAATGAATAAAGATGTTTGGGCTCATTTCGGATTCCTTTTGCACGTAAACGAAGTTTCGAAGGCGCAAAAGAAACTGCTATGAAAACTGTCTGTCAACTACTATGCACGAATGAGCACTTTCATTTTCCTTTCTGAAATCTATATTTCGTTCACTCCGCCTTTTTAGTTCACTCCGTCTTTTCTGTTTGCAAACTGTTTCTAAAGGGTGTGAAATATGATTAGACATTTATTCGTTAGAAATATGCTAATATAAATTTCAAGAGCTGAATTTAAATTTTTTGAATAATTTGAATTAAAAAAACATTAGATAATACGCACTGAGGAGATTAAGATTGAATTCTGTTAGAAAGCTTCTTATATTGTAAAATAACAAGAAAAAAAAAGAAAGAGACACCCTATGACTCGTGTATTTATTATCACTTTTTCACAAAACTGGTGTCAATAGCAAAAACTTGTGGGGGCAGGTTTATTTAGATTGGTAAACTAACTAATCGAGTTCATGTTAACTTAATTGATATTTCAAAATGGTTTGATTATGAAAACCAAAAAAAAAAGATTCAATAATTCGATATGAGTTATTAATTGTCGTTTCAAAATTCGTGGCAGTTCTTGATATATAATTAATTTTTTTTAATGGAAATTTTGCCAGAAAAGATTCAACCCACTAAGGATCGTACATTAAGTGAAACTCGGCTTGTTAATGGCGCCCGCCACTTTCTTTTTCTTTAACCAACAGTTTTGGAAATTAACTAAACATCATTCAGATTTATCTTTAATACAAGCAATCTTTCCAAATTCTAAATATTTTTGATTGAAAATGTGGCATTTTGTTTCATTTCAATTATTTTATAAGACAACTTCTGTAGTTGATATCACATTTACACTTAACACTTTGATTTAAATAAAATGCATTGATTCCACAAAGTTTTATCTCATTGGCGAATATTAACAATCGTTTTAAGCCGAACATCATATTTTAATAAAATATTACATTTCAGAGTAAACGATTGTTATTCAGATAAGAAATTTATAAAATTGAGAAATAAATAAGTAGCTATTACAGTTTGGTTCTAAATAGATCTCAGCAATATTTTAAATAGATTTATAGAATAAGTAAATACTAGGATTTTAAATTATAGAAATCAAGCTCAATTCCAGGAAGAAAATTAAATGTCATAAAAAGATTGAAAGAACTGCCTACAGATATTTATGGAAATGAAACAATTCATCACCGTATTTAAAATTTAATTTTTATTTCATCACAATTACTTTTTTTAATTTTTATTATTTTCTTGTATATGAAGAACTACATTTATTGGCTAAAGCAACATAAAGTATAATTCTCCCCGTTATTAAATGGATTATTTCAAGTAGAACTATATATTAATCTGTAACAGTTTAGGAGTTATCAATTTGCCAAAAAATTAGGGTGGTCACTCCGTGTATATACATATAAATACACTCAATTTTTAAAAAAATGTCCGTTTTTACAAAAATGGATACCTTTGGCACATCGCGTATTGTAGGAATTTCATTCCACTGTAAGTAAAGAATATGTAAAAAACTGACGTATTAAAAATATTGTCATTTTTTGATATATGAAAAAATACTGATATTTTTACAACAACATTTATGAGGATTTTATGGTCATGAAAAATGTATACATGCCATTTTTTAAAAATGAATTTATTCATTCAAAACTAATTTTAGAAGTTCCTGATTTCTGAGATCTAAATTACATTTGTGGAAGGTCCTACGGGTTTTTTGTAAGCACATTTATCTGTATTAGTACAAAATATTATCGATTGAGGAACTCTAGAATTTAAGGATTGGGAAGCCTCATTGGGAAACTGTTAGAATTCATCAGACAATGCTGTCAAAATATTTGTCATTACCAAAAATGAGTTGTCACAAGAGAAGTAGGAAATTACAGCTACGTTCTGCAACATCATAATGATATGCCAGCGCATTCATGATGGATGATGCACTCCATTTCCACAAAGATAGAGGGATTTTGTCGATAGTCTGGTCTCACAGGAAGAAATCGCATGGACCTGAGATCTGGTGCTTACGATGTTCAATCATTTACCTTATTGTCGGCGTATGAATAGTTCAATGCAAAGTTATTCAAACTATCCCAATGTAAAGTTATCCCAAATTATCTCAATGTAAAATCGAATCAATCTGATAAGATCTTGTATAATCCAAGCTATTCCAATCAATTCGTTCAAACTATTAAATATATTTGCCAATTTTAACAAAATTTTAACGCAACGACCTGAATTAAATGCGTCCACGTGACTCTGTCAGATGCAATTCCCTCACATTCATTTTTTGCACATCGAGTTATTGCCATTGTTTCTGAGTTTCTGAGACTGGAGCTATAACCAACTTTGCACCAGCGAGAGAGAAAACTCTTCAAACATAACTATTGCAGTTTGCCCATTATTTTAAAAAAATGTGTTTTTTTAAAATGCTAACCAAATATTCTTGTATCAAAGAGTACAATAGTGTATCCTCTTTTAATTTCGATGGATATTCTCTGATTTTTTACTATCCTTTGCTCTCAAACAATATTTATTTTTGCATAGATAGAATGCTGAGTCTAAATCTGAAATTTATGTTTTGTGATATTAAATGCAATGATAAACTAAAAAAATATTTTCGACTACTTTTTAACTTTGGAAATTCTTATTATGGATTTTAAATGCTTATAATCCATTAGTAAAAAAATGTTTCATTTATATGAAAGGAAATACTTTATGAAGGGAAATATTTTATGAAGATGAGTAGTTTTTTTTCTAATTTAGTTTTATTTCATTTTCATGTGCACTGGCAAATCCAGATTCCATTTCTTTCAGTTACTTCAGATCAATATCTTAGAGAAAACATTAAAAAACACAGATATATTACTTTTCATATTTTGCAATTATAATCATGTTTTCTGTTAAAACAATATTAACCCCTTGCGCTTCTGAAAGAAGTTGGGCCCTTCAGTAAAATTTTGTAATAAAGCACCATTTAATTTGCATTAATAATTACTGATCAACTTTTGCGAACATTTTTCCATATTGCACAAATTGTGTGCATATTTAAATATGTCACGTATACTTTTAACTGCACAACAATTATGAATTGTCATTGCGCAGTTAACCATTAAAAGCTCATGACGAGCACAGTTCGTCACTGGTCATTAAAATTTCATGACGAGTTTAGCTCGTTATTGTAACTGAAAAGATTAATTTACGTAAAGTTTAAGGCAATTTCATTGCTTATTAGTTACGAAGAAAAAAATTTTACTCATTTGATAACCTTAATAGTCAAAAGGCCTGAGGAAAATCGTTCGATTCATAGAGTTGCTTTTATTCATTTTGTTGAAAGAATTTGATTCAACTTTTTCCTTTGATGCAACTTTAGAAGTTTAAATTTAGGAAATGATGAGAGCTGCTGAAAATAAAAGAATAATTATTTAGTATGAGGAAAACAATTTGGATCAAATAGTGATCAGTGTCACTTAAATATATTTAATGATATCTTCACTAAATAATATATGGGAGCTGTAAAAATTGTAGAATTTAAGCTGTGAAACCGAAGTAAACGTAATAATCAAGTTAAAGGGTGGAAGGGTTGTTCAAGAAAGGTGAGACTCCCTTAAATAAATTAGTAGAGAATAATTGAATAATCGATTAAGCTGATGACTTCATTTCGTCCGTCGTCGAAGTTTAATGGAATATTTTAAGTATGGCTAGTTAGATATCTTTCTTCGGTCTCTAAAGTGTTTTTAATGAGGAAAATTAAATTTATCAAAATTCCTATCTATTAATCAATGTTTTTTACGAATATGGGTTTATGGATTCGAAAGCCTTCAACTCCGCGGTAATGAAAGTACTAAAATATAAACTATCGTATAATGAACCAAAAAAGCTGTAAAAAACGCAATTCGTATTAAGTAGGCATGATTGAGATGACTGAGACACGCCAAAATGAATTTAGTTGATCATGAAAATACTTAGAATTTATAAAATATGTAAATATATTTTTAGTATGTATATATCATTAATAAATAATTTACTAAAATAAATTTAGGAAATGTTTTAGAGTTTTTTAACTTATACAAAAATGTTGATACTACAATTCATTACATAGTACTGACATTCGATTTTACTGAAATAAGTGTCACATTTCTTTATTCGATATATTAAGTACTTTCACAAAATAAAGAAATAATTGGACTCAAAAACTTTATTGCCTCTTCTATTTGCTAAATTAGAAAATATGGTCTCAATGTAATTCGTAATTAATTCAGTTTCAAAAATTCTTTCGTTCTTGCCGTGAATTATTCATTTGTGAAATACTGCTGATCTCTTTAAAAATGAAATCTAGGCAGAATTCTTCATATCATTGCTTTCTAACTGAAGTATAGGTTTTTAGAGTTCAATTGCATGATCAAACGCAACTCGATTTTTTATAACACTTTTTAGACCATTAAATTGATTTCCAATTGAAAAAAAGTTATATTTTTAACGCATATGGAAAAATAGAGCTTACGATGCATAAAAATTAAATAAATGAGGTATTTGTGTTGTCGAATAAAATTTTAAATATTTTTTTAAAATCGAAATAAATTTTGAGTAGTCTCATCTCATTTTTTACATGTTAATGAATTTTTACATCATTTCAGTTCGTTTGTTGACTTTATGAATGATAAGTCATTTATTCCAAATTTGTTTCTTTAATTTCATATTTGTTTATGAAAAGTGAGTCTAATATGGCTCCTTTAGACATGTTTGATCCTGTTTATTGAGTAACATCAACTGCAGAATGCATCAGTTTGCTTATTGGGCTAAATTGTCTGCATTTATAAAGTTCACAAGCCAATGGCAATTCAACCCACAACTGATAATTCCAATGAGAATTATTTTTATGTTAAAAATACGTTAATTCTAATGATAAGTTACGTTATTTTATGTTAAAAATACAAATGTAGGTGTTAAAAATATTTTTGTTGCAAAATGTCCATCAAATATTAATCACGCGAAATGATACTTTCTTTTTCAGAGTTTAAAACTATTTTAGTGATTAAATTCAGCCTGCAGCTCCATTTTTCCTTCCGGCATCGAAATTGTGAACTATTTTGGTCCTTCTTTAGAAATCGATTATTTTGATTTGTATAGTTTGTATACGAAATGGGGTTACGTTTTGTTCAGTATTATCTTAATAACTGAGAGCTAAACACCTGTTCTTCAATTTTGATCACCTTACATACCCATAATACTTCTTCGTTAAAAAGTATAACTTCAACATTTTTCTTATACAATAACTTTTCGGTTTAAAACAAAGAAATTGGAAAATTAAATGTCCCTGATTTTCTTTTCTATGTTTTAGGGTATATTTTATTGAATGGCATTGCTTTGCACAAAGCACGTCAATTACCGCCAACAGTTCATTTTGACTGTAACAATGATAGAAATTTTCCTCTGAATTATAAACTTTATATTCAAATAGAAATTTTTATATTGTTCACTTGATTTACAATAATCACGAATTTGAATTTGAATCTTCATTGATTTGATAGTTTTGTCTCTAAGTTTCGATGATTAAAAAAAGAAAAAGCTAGAAAGAAGATGAAAAAAAGTTTCATCGAAGTTTCGAAACTTTATCGAAGAACCACCGTTTTCAAAATGAACAGATGATTAAATAGAGCATTTACACCATTTTTGCTGCATGCCTTATATATCGCAACCCTCAAATGGGCAAAATCATCACTCCCTGTCACGTTATCTGTCTGAAGACTGTCTCATATAGACATGCAATATGTAAACTGTCTCATATAGACAGTTTACATATTGTATCGACTCATGTGTTAAATAAGTTTTTTTTTCTTCGTATACAAAGTGGATCTCCAAAAAATTCGCCTCCTGATCTCCACGTTTTAAAAACTCTATTTTTTTTTTTTTTTTTTTGTTAGTGAACAGATATTTGCCTAAGAGTTAACGTGCTATCGTTCCTCCAATTCGCGATTGCTCAAGGCTTTCTGCATAAATGAAATTCGATTTGTGATCTGTACATATGCAACAAATTTAGAATACTTGAGAAGAGAAGATATACTTGATTTTCTTCGCTATTTTAAAAAACTTAAAACGATTTATATTGTGGATGTATAGGAATAAGTCGATGGCACAGCGCTCACGTTGGATCCTTTTTAGAAACCTTTTTCAGGTTTGCTTCACTTCTATCAATTATACAATTTTTGCTGTTCTTTTATTTATTTATTGCACCTCCTTGTTGCTTTTTAACTTAAGACAAACAATTATTTCATTTCGGTTAACTTATTAGGCTGAAACATACAAAATCAGGTCTTATGGTACACCAAAATTCTATTTCCGTATTATTAAAATGATCTAAAAACGATAAATCAGATCATAAACTTACGTTGTACAAAAGATAAAAAATTTTATGTGTTATTCCTCCAACTGCTTACCCTGAAATTTCCGCGGGTTGGCAATCAGTCCATTTTCCATAGCATCACGCTTTTTTCGCAGTTTAGAGTGTTTATTTTTACGATAACAGATTTTTATTATATCATATTATTATCGTGTTACATATAGTATCAGCTCATTTTGTTTGAAAAATATTTGAACTTATTTGCTAACATCACATGTAAAGAGTGATTTTAAAAATTACGCAATCAAAGGGTTATTTGAAATATTCATAATAACTTCGAGTTAACAAAAAATAAGAAAATCATCATTAAATATCATTTTAACATTAACACTAGCGTATGATGAAAAAAAAATTCTGAAAAATTATTTGAGTTTTTGATAGTTTTCTTGGTGATGGAAAATTATTAAGAAAAATTCTATCACCTATAGTTCCATCACAAATTAGAGTTCTAATGTGTGCGAATTTTTCATAATTAAGAGTAGATAAATTTTAAAATAAATTCATATAATTTGAATATGTTTAATTTACATGAAATTCTTAATACATTAATTACACATTAATTTATAAATCATTATTTATTTAGGATTTTCCTCAAATCTTATCAATTGTCCGTCAAACGCAATAGTTATTAATAAAGTTAAAACGATCATTTACACTGAAAAGTATCCCTCTTGTAGTTAACAATTTTAAAACCACAAGTCAGCTTTAACTTCACGCATCATATTATGTGTGTTTCTAATAAAATTATTATAATATATCTTTGCTAAGATTTTACCACAGCAATACATATTTTTTCAAAAAGTGATACCATGTTAAATAAATGTACATTTAGCAAATTGAATACATCTTAGATGTAATTATATATGCAGTAGCGCAAAATTAATAAATAATAGTAATTATGAATCGGAAAACATAAAAACTTTATTAAATAGAAAAATAACGAAGAAAATTTCCCCACTTAAAAAGAAAAATAGCAGTGTCGATTCCATATTGAGCTACAGAGATAAAACATTTTGTACGCAAAGAAATTCTCTTCAAAGCATTCAATATTTTGTTCTTAACCGGCGAGAATAAAATAAATCACCACAATCTCTTTTTTCTGACCAGAGCCCATCGAAAATACCGATCTCGTTCGTATCTTAAATGTATTTTATTTTTTCCACTGTGGTAACACCTCCCCGGCCGGAAGAATGCGATTTGTTGTAGCACTGCAAAGCATAAATATTGAGAAGACAACAGATGTCCGAGAAATGTATAAAATGAAAGTTCTCTAAAGGTCGTTAAAGGAGCTCCTTAAAAGACAATCAGACTGAAAAGAGCATTTCTTTCTCTTCCAGGCCAGAATCGATTTCAGCTTTCCCAACTTTTTTTCCTTCTTTCAGACTCATTTTCGTAAAACGTGTCGCTTAGAGAAACTTCTTTGATGCTTTGCCGGATTGTTTCTCATGTTGTCAAATATTAGAAGGCAAAGAAACTTTCGCCTTATTGTCCTCGGGCCTTTCACTAAGACAGTATCCCTAGTAGCACACATGTATTATACAATATTTTTTTTTATATAAAACAAAATTCGAAATGTTGTATAATATTGAATAATATTACATAATATCGTACAATATTGTGCTACAAGCTTTGCTACCTAGCATTGCAGTTAAATATCTCACTCGTCTCTAAAAGAGTTGACAATTCAAATAAATCAGTAATTATGTTATATTGCACATATTAAAAGGTATGAAACATTTTTGTTTCAGTAGAAAAATAAACATATAGGTTATTAAAACTACGGAGTTCACATCCTATGAAGTGTTATATTTCTATTCAATATATTTGTTATGTATGTACAGTATACTACCCAGTATCGATTCTCGACTATCCAGCTTCCGTACTATCCGATCTAGTTTTCTTTTATCTATATTTATATACAGCTCAATGTGTGTGTGTGTGCGTGTGTGCTGGCGCTCTACAGACAAGACCGTTCGACCTACAGCTACCAAATTTGACACAAGCATACCTTGGAGGTCGGGAATGTGCACATGGGGTCCCTTTTTTTGAATTTTTAATTAGAATTTTAATTATTAATTAAAAACTAACTTTCCCGCCAAAAAAATCTTTTCATTTCCCCACTGCCAAATGAGTAAGGCTTCAGTTTTTTTCCCATGCTAAAGAGTATAGGCTTAACAAATTTTCGGCCGCTTATTTCAAACGATTCTGTTTATTTTCTTAATGTTTGATGCATTTAAAATTAAACATTGTTAATTAATCGATCTTTCAGATTCATTCTGAAGCACTTTTGAATAAAAATAAAACAGAATAAAGGAAATTAAAAATTTCTAATCTGCATAGCATTACCCCAACTGGAGTAGAAAATTCACGCATTTGCGTTACCATTATTGGTGTTGAAAATTCACGCATGCGCATTGTGTACTGATTGTTGACAACTATTTTCAACGGATACGGACTTGGTTTTAAAGGCTTAATATGTTTTCGACAAATTATTTCAAACGATTATCGATTATGTTTATTTTTTTAGTGTTTGATGCATTTAAAATTACAGCTTAATCATTTAATTACAGTTTAATCATTTCCACTTTAATTTAAAGCATAAATTCTACGGGAGCTAACAGAAAATTAGAGAGAAACATATTATGTTATGGCTGAAGGCCTTTATAATATTATAAGTGAATTATATGACTATTAAAATTTGAATTTTTAAAATATTTGAATGAAGAAGCAATTAAAATAGTAGTAACATAAAATATTTAATTATTAAAATTTTAAAGAGCATTAAGATTGGCGAACCGGATGGTCGCCATAGGCGGCTAATCTTAATTAAATGAGAACGTTAGAGCGTTGCATTGGCAACGTTACCAAGGCATTGGAAGCGGGCGTCAGCTACGGACTAAAATGCAGAAGCAGTCATCTATTCAAGACTTTTTCAAAAACTAAAAACTTTAAGTTTTGACTCTTATAGTAGGGTTACCTTTTCATATCAGCGTAATCATTTATCAGTAAAAAATAAAATTAGATTGAGCCAGTTGTCTTTTTGCAGCATTTCAGCAAGGCATTACAAAATTTATGTTAAAATGTGAACAGTTTATATCATTTAACTTACTTTTTCTCTAATAAATTCTTGAAATATGCAGAGCAGTATATAAACTATCAGTACAGAGCCTTCTATTTTAACCCTACAGTTTAGAGCAAAAACACATGCAGCCGGTGTCAAACTCATAAGTTTCATGTGATCCACAGAGAGTTTATTTGAAACACAATGAATGTGATAGCAAAACACTTGCTAATATTTTTATCAACAAATTAGTGTTCCACGTTTAAAATTAATATCACTTGTTAGCATTTATAAGAAAAACACCCCATTCGATAGTGTCTTATTAGTCATCAACTAATACTTTTTCATTTTGTTTTTTCATTTTTTTTCTCAATGAATATAGAATCAGTACTTCATCACTTTAAAACAAGACTCAATACAATTCCGAGTGCAATTTGAAGTTCACGAATTTTTGTCAATCGGGCCAAAAATAGCTAATTAAATTGTTTCAGGGTTGAAAGAATTAAGTATTGCAGGGAATTATTCACATTTTTGAATTATAATGTCTCTGTAAAGTCCAGAAATGCTTCAGTTCTGCTTGAATCCATTTTGAATGTAATTACTGGGAGCAAAATTTCTTACAAGTAGGAAGTAAGAAAGAAAAAGAAGCAACACTAAATATCAGGAAGTAAACATTCATATTCGGGTTATATTTTATAGTCCATTTTTTAAAATCAAACGATATTTCTCTATGCAAGGAAGAGGCTTTTCTCCCTGGGATGCACAGGCACCTGTCTATATTCTCTCTTTAACCTTTAAATTTGAGATACTTAGTTTGGAATATACTCTCAAGCAAATTAATTCAATTTCTTCATGTTCTAATGAATAATTCTGGAAGTTATGCTTCTAGAATGTTCTAGACTACCGATACAAACGAGAGAAAACAGAATTTAAAGGTTAAAGAGGGAGCCAGCTCAAGCTGCAGCAATCCGATATCCAATTATACTGAGTGCTCGCCTGCTTTTATTTAATCAATGAAATAACACAGATTCATAAAACAGTTCTCTCGGACTAAATAATTAAAGTGAATGAGATTGAGAAACATATTTACAGTCAGTTAAATTTCACTGGGAAATATCCGAATACAGATATTATTTCTCACTATAATCATAAAAAAAAATTATATTAAATATTTAAATTTCCGGACCGGAGGAATGGGTAATCTTCATTCTCGCATAAAAAAATAAAAAAATAAAGCAGTTCTTGGCTTGGAACATCCCCACGAGAGAAATCTTCATTATTCATTTTTTCCCTTCCTGTCAAAAGCGCCTTTTCCCGGAAGAGACGGCAAAAGAAGTTTCAGTTGAGGTCTAAAAATGCAGCGTTTGTGACAACTTGCGAAATACCACGAGTGGGAGACATTCTCAACAGAAGTTTAAAGCGCCTATTTCAGATTTTCTTAGGTATGGAATTTTGGAGGTGTATAAAAATGCCATGTTTAAAACTTGAAAAAAAAAACTGTTAAAGGATTTTCTGAATGACATGTCACGATGAAACAAGCAAACAAAATGTGAAGCACTAAGCGGATATTTTTTACACTTTTGGCTCTAATAAAAAATATTTTTTATCATCTTACGTGGAACTCGTTTTGTTGAATTTCTTAATCTTTTTTGCTCTCAAAGTCTCTGCGAACAAAAAAATGTTCACACATGTGAAAATAATGCAAAAAAATACTTATTAATTATAAATAAATTTTAAAGAACTACAGCTTCATACAATAATTTTAATAACTTCAATTAAACTTTTCATATTAAGATGAAAGAAAGTCACCGATTTTGATAACAGAAATTGAAGAATTTTAAGGAATTGTAAATCTTATAGAATAAAAACCTATTAGAATTTTTACGATTCCAATACTTTCCTATGCAAGCATCTGTTTAGGGATAGGGCAATCCATTTTATGACAAACATCCATTTGCAGTTCATATCCCCCCCCCTGAAACTTTCAATTATTTGTTAATTCTTGCATTAGAAATGAACATACTTTCACAAATTGCAACTGGCTGTGCAACAACGATTAAAAAATAAATTCAAAGAATATATTATTTAATCGAATATATTTTTAATTTTATATAATTTTTTATAATTTAAATTATTTTTTTTTGTAAAAATATACAATGAATGAGGCAAAGTATGAGGACACTTTCGGATTTTAATTTTTTTTTTAAATTTCTTTCGAAATTCTAGAAAGCTTGTCCTTGAACTTTGACCATGTAGAGAATATGCTTGAACGTGCTCCAAAATGAAGTCATAAAGGCCTTTTTGAGACCAACTAAAAATTGAAGAAGGTAAAAATTATTTGCTCTTGCACCGTTTTATAGAGAGCTGTTACTGTCTTCTTTAATAGTTTTGTGTGTCGTGTGCAAGACTCCGATGAAATTTTGTAACAATAGTGTGTATATTCGTAAAAATATAAAGGTACTTTGTAAAAGTCATCCATTTTTCCCAATGATTTTTGCTTGCAACATGGAAAAGTGTTTATCAAATTGTATGAATTTTACGGATTACTTGATAATATACCATTGGAGTAATATAATAAAATCTAACGTAAGTATCCTGAATAAGTAATAGGAATTCTGAATAGGAAATATATGCATTTGTAATAAATAATTTTTAACTGTGCATGTAAGAAATACAGCATATATTTTCTTCCATAATTTTAAAGCCAGATATGTAGAGCAGCTTATATGAAATTTTCAATTCAATATCTTTAAGATTCCGAAAGACATAGAGATTCCAGCTCGCTGAATTTCAGCTGTTTCTTAAGAAAAGCTAAGAGATGAAAGATAACAGTATGCTGAATGATTACCGATATATTCAATTAATCTTGAATGGCATTATGTCGATATTAAAAGATGAATTGGCTTTGGCTGTACACGCTTTCGATCTTTGCTGATGTATTCAAAAAAAAATCTGTTAAGAGACAAGTGATAAACTCAATCGGATATACTCAAATATTGTTACAAGGGCCGCGGTGGCCTGGTGATAAGGTCTCGGCTTCGGCATCGGAAAGTCTCAGGTTTGAGACTGGGTTCCACCGAAAAATCGTAATGTAAGCGGGTCTGATGCAGTTGAATCCGTTGGGACCAAACGTCATCCCGCTGGTGTGGTGTGGAAGTTTGGAGAGGGATGTGCCAACTCAGGCGTCGTCCTCGTCAGCTGACCGCGAATCAAAATTACGAGGTTCGTCCCAAAATAGTCTTAGTGCCGTTTTTAAACGGGACGTTAATATAACTAACCCAAATTAATCAAGTATTGTTAAAAGCATGCTACTTTCTGTAGTTATCGAAATTGTTCATTTTTGGCAATTTTTAAGTGCTTTAATTAATGTATTATCTGTCCATTTTTTAAAAAAAATAATGAAAGTTAATAAGCGTGTTTTTATTTTCTAATCCTGCCCTTTTAATAATTTTCCGTGATATGGATACTATCCTTGAAAATTACACCGAAAACTTCTCTCAGGGTATGGATAAATGGTAATTTTAGATTAATAAATTTAATTCTTATAAATTTTTCTTTTCATATCCCAAAAAGTTTTACAAAGAGAAGTATGAATTTTTCCTTATAGAAGAAGGTAAGAAAAATATTTTACTCACTTCTTTTACATTTTTAAGCTGAGGGTCCATGTAAAAAATTAATTTTTGTAATTTTTTATTATTCCCCTCTACAGAGGTGAAAGTATTTTAATACACGTTGGTACCTCAGTTGATGAAACTTTGTGTTCCATTTTTTTGGACAACCTGTATATCGAACTATTGTAATTCATCGATGAGATGGTTTTCGAAAATTGGGATGATCAGAAAAATTGAAAATTATATACTAAAGTAATTTCTTGTTTTATTTTTGCTTTGCAGAAGGTATGGCCAAAAGTTATAGACTGATTTTTTATAAAATAAATTTTATTGATATTTTGAAGTTGAGTGTGTAGCAATTAATGCTATAACAAACAGATATAAATCTTAAAAAAATTATTAATGAAAAAAAGTCAATTTTTTTTGCGCATTTTACGACTTTTAAAGCCCTTGAGGAAGCCAAAGACATCGCTCAAATTTAATAATTTTTTCTCTTTCTAATTTTTTCCAAATTGCTACTTTTCTCGCGGCATAGCGGCATGTATTATAAATACCCACATGTGCATTAGGGTGCCCCCCCCAAAATAAAATCTTTTTTTTTCTCGTATAACCTCTTATATTTTTATAATGACATATAATTTATAATGACAACAAAATTATACATAAAATTTCACCATTGTAATTTAAACCATGTCAACCCGTGCAGACTTGCAACGTGCAAGTCATTACTTTTATACTTAAGGAGCCAGCGCTGCCACGTGAGAGACTAACAAGTGTTTATTCCGGAGAATACAGAAGCTATACACGATAAAGAAAAAATAAAACAGAAAGAAAAGGTATTGGAAATCTTCGACAGCGGAGTGAGCAACATGTAAAACGTATGAGTATCAATTAACTAAGGAAAGCGCAGATGTTTCCACATTGCTTCGTTAGTAAATGTTTATATAGTTTTTAATCAGTGAAAAGAGCATCGCAGTGGAAACACGTGGTTCTAAAAAAGGGATATTTTTAATAGGGGCATAAAATATCAAATAACGGGCTCGAAACTTCCCTCTAATAGATGAGTTCCCGCAGTTTTGTTTTACAATATTGGAGAAGTGAATGTAACTGTTAATGAAAGCGCAAATATCGCTATTCGTGAATGCATTATTTTTGGAAAAGGCACGCATACCTGCCAAATGGTTGCAAAATTGTGTTGTTTAACATGTGTCAAATTTGAGAGATTTACAAAAAAATGCAAAGAAAGTGCAAGGCGTATTCATGCGGCGACAGCAAGAATTTGTGAGTTAGACAGTGTGTTCGACATTGCACATATTGTTGCACTTAAGTTAATGAAAATGGAGGGAGATCCGGGCTGACTGAGGTGGAGTGGATAGAAATCTGACCGCCAAAGAGAAAAGGGCGCGACTTCGAAGAAGAAAATCGGCGAATCAAATATGTTTCCGTTTCAACATCCTACGCATTATACGAGCCAATACAAGAAGATGCTTCTTCGAATTCAAGTGAAAATATGGATTCAAAAGATTTCCCAGCACTTACCAAAAGCTCAAAATCTGGGACACGTCAATTGGTAATGAGGAAATATTTTATTACTCCAATGTTAATTGCTACTTTAGACAGGTGTCAGTGAAGTATGCTTGATTCTGCGTTTATTCTTGAAGCTGCTATTGATGCACTTGGATATAACATTGATGAATTCCCGATAAGTAAATGTTTAATTCAAAGAATCTGAACAGAAAAACTGAAGGAACGCGCTGTAAAACTGAAAATTGATTTCGAAAATGAGGTATCAGATGTGGTGACCTTACATCGGAATGGCAAATTCTTGCCTGATTTGAATGCTCGAAAATAGAAAGAAGAATGCTTGTCTATAGTTAGTTCATATGAATTTAAAGAACAACTCATTGCTGTGCCGAAATTAGATAATTCTACTGGCAAAGAACAGGAAGGCGATTTTAGATTGGAATCTCGAAGACAAAGTTCGGATTTGCTGTTGTGATACTACGGCTTCTTATACAGGTCGTTTTAATGGGGCTTGTGTGCTCCTCGAACAAAAATTGGATAGAGAAATGCTTTTATTCCTTGCTGCCATTATATTTGTCAACTTGTATTAAAAACCGTATTCGAAGAGAAAATTAAACAAGTGACAACCAACCCCGATATTCCACTCTTTAAAAACCTCGAAGATTATTGGAGAAACATCGATCCTACTAAAATACCGTGCTAACGAGAAACAATGGAATTGTTTCGAACCATACCTGCACTTGAATATTTGATTGACTTTTACCTCGCTGTACTTTAAAATGTTGCGGTCAAAGATGACTATCGAGAGCTGATTGAACTTTCCGTCTTATTTTTAGGATGATATCCAGAAAAGGAAATTTTACTATCAGACCTTCTGGTACCATATACCAAGATGGATGAATGAGTCGAGTGATTTACTTCCTAAAATTATCATTATTTAGCTCTCAGCTCAAATTTAACAGTAATGATAAAAAAAGCACTGTTAGAAGCCTGCTTGTTTATCGCGACAATCTACGTCAAACCCTGACTTCAATGCATTTTGGGTGTTAAAGCCTCCTATAAAGGTTTAGGCTTTTTCAAATCATTGAAAGCTTACGAAAATGCCAATGAAAGTGTCTCGAAAGCTGCCTTACAGAAATTTAGCCAGCCCTTATAGAATTTGTCTGACGAAATAGCAGTTTTGACATTTTTTGATGATGATGTGAATGAAGAAACAAAAGTAAAAATGGTGGCAAATTTACATTGAGAATTATTACCAACCCCTGGGAAAAGATACATTCCATTGAGGGAAAAACTTTGTGGCTGATTGTATGGAGAGTTTGATTCATTCACTTTGTAGTGGCCTATTTAGTTATAAGTTTATATCATGCATTTGAAACCTGCTAATTTATATTTTTTTACAGAGAAAAGCATCGATGATTTCATATCAATCAAAATTCAATCATTGTTTTTTAGACTCAAAATTGTTGATAGCTTTCTCAAAGAGACTCCTGCTTCATAAGTGAATAACACTTCACTTCTAAATGCGAAAAATACTGTCTCAGTGCTTAGAGCAGTAAACTATAAAGCTGAAAGAGAGGTAAAAATCATGCAGAAATTTCATGGTATAATACTGGTTGAGGAGGAACAAAATTCTTCGTTAAGTTGCATAAAAGTATGCTTGAACGCCTTCACTGACTGTAAAAAGCAAACACTGGAAAGAAAATATGTATAGTAATGTTTATTTTACTGTAATATAGCAACAAATGTCTGTTTTTAATAAATTAGTCTCTTATGTACTAAAGAAACATACATTCTACAATCTTTCAATAGTAATCCTTGTACGAATTTCACGTTGAAGTTTGATCTCAAGTCGGCACGGGTTACTGTTATCTTATTGCAATAATATTTTTTTATTTATGTTACTGAGGTGAGTTAGAAAAAATATTAGAGGGTATGCGTATTTGATTTTCCAAAAAAAGTTTTCCTTTTTTATCTTGGGAAACCCTAATGTACATGTATAAGTGGGTAGGAGCATAATCATGCTGAAACAAGAATGGGCCATTCCCAAACTATTGTCACAATGTGGCTAGCATGAAATCGCCAAATGATATTAGCCATCTGTCTCTGGTATTTAGAATATTTTGGCTCATGTGCAGCTAAAAATTATTTGCTGCAAAAACTCGCATTTCATCGAATATTCAAAGAATTTACTTTGAATTCTAATGTATTACTTTGTGGGCATATTAACATATATTTTGTATAATTTAATAGAAAATTTCACACGTTACAAGAAAAAAATAATTTTGTAGAAGAATCTTTATGTTTTCTTAAATATTCGCACTATTTTTTACAAATTGCATGTCAGTTTTGCCGAAAGCAACCAACATTTGAAAGTCCTTATCAACTTTCTGTGAAACAGGGCTATCTCAAATAATTTTCATTTATCAGTTTGTCCCCTAAATGCTTTCGTGGCTGAATCTCGCTATGAACATGCTCAATAAATGGGTGCTTAAAGGACCGTTCCTCTAGATTTTCTGGAAAAATTCGAAAAAAGGAAAGTTTCTGAAGGTTTCCAAGATACTTTTGACTGTAAAATGTATTTTAATCTCATTTAGAATTTCAGTAATGGAAGCGATATGAAAACATGGGTAAATTATAATCTCGATGATAACTATATGAGTTTATATCGTGTTACTTATTGCATAAAATTGCTTCTTATATAAATTTTACTAGAAATTGTACAGTGCTTAAAAAAAGAGATTAAATTTCAAAATCTTCTTAAAATGTTAATATATTTGAATAACACAATTTAGGTAAAGAAATTTATTTTAAATCAGGAAAAATAAGTGAGAATCTTAATAAATGGAAAATCTAAAGGGAAAAAAAATTCAGTATGCATTATACATTTATCAGTATCATTTATCTGCCAATTATATACAAAAATGCTTCTATTACAGTTTACTTTTAAAAATTTAAGTGACGTTTCTGATTTTAATGCACACAGCTTTAAAATATGAATTTATTTAAATTGAACAAAAAAATTCTTTTTTGTATAATCATTTGCGCAAAATATTATTTTAAATTCTTATATAACGAGTGAATAGCCCCTTGCTGATTATGAAATGAAATAAGCTTTCATTTCACAATCAGCTAAATGACAGTGATCAGCGCTTTTCTCTATTCAAAACGATCTCTGCACACATCCTAACTGCTCATTCCTCCTAACATGTGGTGCTTTACCAAGTACCAACAAGCATGGCGGCTGTTTTGTTGATGAACTGCTTTCAACCGTCTATAAATACCCCTTTCCTAAGCGGCAGATCTTAAATCACTTGATCTCGGTAGCTTTTCTATGGAATCCACCCCCCCCCCCATGTGGCTAGGGAGAAACCGAGATCCAAAGATAGCCTTTAAGGCGGATGCTTTGCCGCCTTTAATGTGTTTTGATGAACCTATCGCCAGCACCCTAACGATCTGTTTGTCTCAAAAATTTATTTAGTTAGAACTGCAATTGTTCCTTTTAGATCAGAGATATAAATGCAGCCTCATGAATTCCATTTAAAAATGAACGCTATCTTTTAGATATCAGTAAATCGATACATTCTATCGATAATTCATGAATAAATGAGATCTACAGTGG
>JAPMOR010094922.1:177547-226542 GCA_026543865.1 Argiope aurantia | reverse complement strand
ATATTTTTCTCTTCAATGACTCATTTTGCTATTTTTCAAATGTTATTCATTTATTAAAAATTAAATATTGAGTTCTATTCGAATAATGTACCTGAAAAATATCACAAATCAAATGACCAGGGGAATAAAAGAACTATTTCGAATGAGGTAAACTCAAGTGAATAACTTTCTATTTCCTAGTAAAATGTTCCAAATTTGATTCACTCATCCCATATGATAAATGAAGGTGTGATTGTTTCAAAATTCAATTTGATGCTTTTGACACTATTGTAATTCACTTTTCTCTTGAAAACAGGTTTTTTATTCAATTGATATCGCTCTAAATATTTTAAAAAGCATTTTCTTAATCCGTAGTGATACTGAGATATTTGCATTTATAAATAGCATATTTAATCAAAATGCTTCATGAGCAAAAAGCAGTGTCGTTCAAGTTGACAACAGTTCAAACATTTCAACCATAAATTTAAGCATTTATCTACGTTTTTAACTTATTTGCAATTTTTTTTTTAATTTATATCTTTTTCATTCTGTTCATTAATAAAGGAAAGGACTGGTTCAGTTTCTTGGGAGAATTAGCAAGATAAAACTTTCTAAGTATGATATAAAAGATGATATTCCAATTTAGGTCCCCCCCTTTTAAATTTAGGAATAAAGTTTGAGTAAATAGCTTGTTGGAACAGAATTCCATGCGATTATTTTTTCGGATAGAACTTTTTTCTGTATTTACTCAGCATTTATTTAGGATTTTATATGGTGTTATAAAACGTATTTTGCATAGTATTCTGCTGTTGAATTCATTGTATTTCTTTATATGAAACGATTAACGTCTAACTGGATCTGTTATATACTATATCTGAATTATATTAATATAAACCAATACTGATATATATGTATCTGATTGCTATATATCTGAAGTCAGACCTTCCTTTGTTAGTTCAAAAGGTGGTTTGATCGAATAGATAGCTATGAAATGAATGTAAATGTTCTAGAGCTACTGTGAATACAAAGGTAAATAAATCGCAATTGATAACGTATGGCGAATGCAAAAGGGAAAAAATTTCGGGGAGGGAGAGCAGTACATTAGAAATTTTAATTCTAAACCTTGCAGATATGAAGGATGAATAATGAGCACGAACTTTTTTTTTCTTTGCTTAAATTTTAGCCTCTTCTTTAAAAATGAGACAGTTCTTTAGTTGCTCACTAATCTTTGCAACTTATCTTACTTTAAAATTTTCTTATGAAGATTTTTTTCCATTTTATTTTACATAATTTCTTCCTTGCTTTTAAACGCTCATGCCTTTCAGATCTGTAAGCAGTACATTTTTATTTCATTATTTCATAACCTGTATATAAGAACTTCATTTTCAGACTGTCGCCTTTTTTTGAATCAGACTTGAGACCAATACCATAGAAATTATAAAGTTGATGTGTATGTTTGGGGTGGGGATAGTACACGGCAAATTAGTTCCTGGCACACCTTCCCCTCGATTTGCGACACTTATGAGCATAAAATCTAAATTTCAAAATAAAGTGTAATTTCAGACTATACTTTTGTGTACAGAACTTGCAACAGAATGTATATTATGTATTATGTACATGCATAGACTGCATTTTTGTATTTTCTTCATAATTTTTATTACACGTTTGAAAACTATAAATAAGACTTATGACGTCAGACGAGAAGGGTCTGCTCCTATTCTTATTGGAAAGGAAGATATAGCAATCTGTAAATGAAGGTGCATTTATCCTTTACACGTGATCTTCATCTTTACACGTGAAAGATTGTGTGTGTATGTGTGTGTGTGCGTGCGTACGTGAGTGTGTGTTCCTCCACGCGTAAAAAAAAAAAAAAATGTTTGTTTTAGGGAGCTGTGTTTTATTGTATACTTTTCACTTAATTCTAAGAGCTCTCTTAAATGGTTCTCTTTGCATTTGAATCGATTGTAAAAAGGTAACTGTAAAATGTGTCCAATGATTTTAGTATCACTTGTGTTGTCTTCCTTCCATTTGAAAAAGAGACCCTTCCATTCCATGTTCTATTGTAAAAATGACTTCTTTCTACATGTCAGACATTCCCTTAAAGAGTGCTCCGTGATTTTAAAGTGATCCTTCATAAAAAAGTACATTAGGAGTAAAAGAAAGTGTGAAGAATATTAAAGGTTTATTCCCTCTGAATAGGGTTTGATGGTTTTTCAAACCCAGTTTTAAAAAACTGGTTTTTTAAAGTAAATTTGTCATTTTTGAAAATCAGTTTCCAAATTAAGAAAACCAGTTTAAAGAATTAATATTATTATATGAAAATTAATTTTATACATTTGATTTTCTATTCATTTTATGCAACGGGCAGCAAACCCATTTTTTCAACATTGCGAGTTGCGTTGGCCAATGCTTGTGCATTGTGCACTATGCAACTGCGCCTGCGCACGTTGAAAAGATATGCCTAACTGATTTATTTTATGTCAGTACTTATACATATACACCGTTAGCACTCCGTCACGAGTCACGACATGTCCGCTTAAGATTGTAAAGTGAAAACTAGAAACATATCCTAAACTTAATATTCTAAACTTTTAGAACTTCATAAAGTCTTGGGAACGATTCGTCTGGCAGCTTAGGGTGACGAGATGCCAATTTATTAACAAATGTAGGGATATTTGAATTTCTGTTAAATGAACTAAAAAAATTTAAACACTGAAATTAGTTTGAAATTATTATATGCTTTAGAAGAACGAATTCAAGAAAGAAGACAAGTAGAATTAGCAACTCTTTTACTGTATTTGCAAAATCCACAAAACATTTCTAGTTCAACGAAGAAATCTAGTGTTCTTTCTTTAGCTTCAAAAACCAAAATTATTAAGTTATCTGGAAAGATATTTTCTAGAATATTTCCAAATTCTTATGTGAAAACTGATTCTGATAAAGAGTAAATCGAAGAAACTACTCATCAGAGTAATGCTTTTTTAAAAGAAGCCAGGGAAAAAATCAATTCATAAGTTTCTTGAAGACCCTGAAGAAATACTTACAAATCCAAAGACACTGAAAGCTGAATTTTCATTGTTTGAGGCAACGAATAAAAGGACAAAAACAACAACAACAACTTAGATTTGTTATTTGATGCCATGAAAATTATAAATCCAAACCCAGTAGCTAGTAAACGAGTGTTTTCAATTTCAGGCAATATCGTGTCCAAAATAAGAACGAGATTTAGCCACCGTTAAGTGGATATTTTATGTTTTTTTAAATACTATTTTCTTGGGAGAAATTAAAATTAGTGAAAATAATATAAATATTATTTGAAAATTTTGTTTGAGTTTTCGTTATTTTATACAAGTAATATATATATATATATATGTAATCCTTAATTTTATTTTTAATATTTTGACTTTGACATTAATTTTGTTTTTTATTTGTTATTTTATATGAATTATATAAAATATTTTCTCTAATCTATTTTTTGACGAAAATTCGAAAACCGGCTAAATCCGTTTTTTTGGAAATACTGAATTTGAAAACTGGTTTTTCAAAAAGTCGGTTTTGTATAAACCCTACCTCTGAACAACAGTTTTTATTTGTATCATAGTTGACTTATTTTATTTTTATTAAAAATTTAGTTTAGAATAAAATTTAAATTGTTATGCGATTTGAAAAATTCAGCTTGCAGAACACAACTTATAGAATTATAGAAGAGTAGATGAACTTATAGAAGAGTAGATGAACAAAGATTTAACACAATAATTCCACATTTTACACTAATTCTCACTTAAGTTGAAATAACTTCATTTTGTACAAGACTAAATGTATACTGCACATATTTGCATGACTTGGCTGTCTAGCTTGCGCCGTATAACTTACCACCACCACCACCAACAACAACAACAACAACAATTACTATTGTTAAAAAATGAGGCGTTTCAGTTATTAAAACACTTCAAAGCCATGAAAATTGATTTTTATTTTGTGTATTTTAATTACGATATTTTTTCAGGTCGCTTGAATTTTCCTCAGATTCCTTGAATTTTATAAAAACAGTTTTTTAAAAAAATCAATAAAAGTGAAGAAAACTACGGTAAAGAAAAGACGTAGTGAACAGTTTCTCAGGTTTGTTATGAAGCAATATTCGTTTTCCCCTCACGTCCTGTTGAGAATCTTCAATCTTCGTAGACAAGAGCGTCATTTCGATCACAGATGGCGCCTCTAACTTTTTAATAATTTTCGAATCATTTGGCGTCACTCTGGCTTGAAGTATCTCTCCATGAACATACTTTTCAATTTTTTAAGACAGAAAGAAAGAAAAAATGGCATTTTACATTTAGTATAAGATTCACTGAGAAAAAAGAATAATAATTAGTTTCCTTTTCCTCTTACTTTGCAATTTATAGAACAATTTTTATTAATTTTTTTTTTTTTGGAATTTCAGAAGGTTATGTTTATGTGACGGATCCAGATATTTTACGGCAGTATGCAGTGCACATTATTAAACTTCTCTTTTAATAAACTAGACATTTTTTTTCGCATTTTGATACATTTTTAAATTAATCAGCATGCTGATGGTTTACTTCAGGTCAATTTTTTATTTTGTTAATACGTTTCTATTTATTCATATCTCATAGTCTCGTTTATACACAATAATATACAAGAAAATGATCACTTTATAAATGCTGTTATAACAAAGATAATCTAATAAAGCAGATACGAACCTATTCATTTATACTTGGCAAAATTTTAATATTACCCTAAAATTTTGTAATATTTATAATTTTATAAAATTTATAGAATTTTTATATTTTTACAAATTTTACTATAAGGCAACTAGCAAGTACGATTTTATAATCTTTATGTGCGAGGCCCCCTCTCAGACAGCGGCCCTGGCAGCAGCCTTATTAGAAGTTCGCCCTTGCTATGGGCCATATTTCGTTGACTTCTATAGAATCTGCTTTTAGATTTTTATCTAACATCTTAAAATTTACAAGCAATATAGTTCATGAATTGCTCTAAGTCATGTTGATTCCTTTTAACTGAATTCCCTTTTTATTTATCTTCAATTAATTCTGTATTTCCTTATTTTCCTTCAGGTTATTTCTCAATTTTTAGAAGAAGGATGGAATATTTCATGAAACCTAGTTGTAGATCAAAATTTTGATAATGATAATGAAAGTATTTTCAATAAACAAAGAAGGTTGTTTTTGCAATCAAAATAAAGGAAACAAAAAGCGTAGATTACAATGAAACGTGACAAATATGTTTTTATATTTTATACTAATTTTCATATTTGTAGATATCAAAAGCAATGAAATAAAATAGTCATTTATTAAGTCAAAAAGTTAAGTCGAAAATAGTTTCATTTTACAATATTTGTTACAGAGTTTGACAATACTACTATATTAATATTTTTCTCTTTTAATGCTATACAATTCAATTATTGAATATAAAATCTCTTATGGCATACACAGTTTCCTTTTTTATTTGATAAACTTGTCTCTGCTTCTTTTTATATTTGTACGGAATTTAGATAAAATCAGAATTAGTAAGAACTAATATTTCTTGTTTTAAGACAACACGAAATGTATGTAAGAGGTAAAGGGCCGTAAAGGGATGACTGACGAATAAATTTCGAATAAAACTGTCAATAAAAATCTTATTCCTAATGCAGGTTTTAAAAATTATATCATATAAAAAAATTTAACAGCAAATTATTGCAACGTTACCATATGCACCAAGACTTTCGTTTATGACAATATTTTTCTGAAATTAAAATATGACAACAAAACTGCAGACCACCTTTTCTTCCAATATCAAATGCATTATTGGGACATAATGTAATTTGAAAGGTTGCTTGAATTCGTAACTTAAAGGAATTAATCACATTTATAAATATTCAAATTTTTATAAATTTCTCACTCTGTTATTAAATTATGTATATTATAATAAAATTTCTACTTTTATTAATGCCCTGGATACACGAATTACTTCTAACTTCAAAGAAAATTCAAAGTGTTTTCAAACAACACTATAACTTACAATAAATTGATAACATTTCATTTCGGGAAACAAAAAATTCCTAATTGATGTTTTTAGAAAACTAAAACATTAAGCCCTATTCTTTCAGTCCTTTAAAAAAAATTGACCTCATGAAAGACAAATGTGTCACTTATGTAACCAACATTTGAATGTAACAAATGTTTGAATAAACTTATTTCATAATCTTGTACACATATAAGAATCGAAACGAATTGTTCTTTGTAATCATTTTTATCTCTTTCCTAAAAGTGGTGACTTGAGTACTTTAAATGAAATCTTCTTTTCAGTACACTTCAGTTCAGTTTCAATGTATCTTGAAACTCCCATCTGTTAAAGAAAAGCAACAAACATATTAGCAAGAGAGTGTGGGCCGTTCATTCTCTACGTTAATTCTCTGTAAGGCATAAATTGCTGGTGCAGATCTTATCAGCTGCAAACACTCAGTCTTCTCTCTATTTATCACTGTTACAGGAGAAGTGAAAAAAAAAAAAGATTCAAGGAAGCTTGATGTGACACGAAAGGTCCAGTGTGAAGGTGTCTTGCTTTACTCGTAGCACATAATAAATCCTCCAGATCCGTTTTTGTGGACCAGCCGATGTATATTGGAATGAATTGGAAGCAGTTAAGAAGAATAAAATGTTTAGTGACTTATTGCTTCTTTGACGGCCGTCTTAGAAGGTTTTGACGATGTCATTCTATCTTGTTACGGAAAAGTAAGCCTATGTTGAAGGAAGTATTATATTTACTCAACTGTCTATGACTTCTTTTATAAATTCTAATAGCGTTCAGAAAAATATTATTTCAATAAACTAATCAAGTTATCATTCGGATATTTTGGTAACAATAAATTGGATTATAAAATATTAGATGATTGTTTTTAACATTTAATGCCATTTAAATAATTTTCGAAAATGTAGTCTCCGTTATCTTACGAAATATTAACTAGAAAGGGTAAAGTACGTTATTTTAATTATACTGATGTGACAGAAAAGGTCCAGCGTGAAGGTGTCTTGTCTTACTCGTAGCACATCACAGTAATAAAACCTCCCGATCCGTTTTTGTGGACCGGTCGGTGTATATTTGAATGAATTGAAAACAGTTATGGGAATAAAATTTTTAGCGACTTCTTTGACGGCCATCTTAGAAGAGTTTGAATAGATGTAATTCTGTCTTGTTATGTAAATGGAAGTTTATGTTGAAGGAATTATTACAATTATCTATAACTTCTTTTATAAATTCTAATAGCATTTAGAAAAGATCTTCAATGAACTAATCAAGTTATCGTCCGGATGTTCTGGTAACAGTAAATTGGATTATAAAATATTAAATGATTGTTTTCAACATTTAATGCTATTCAAATAATTTTCGAAAATGTAGCATCCGTTAGCTTACGAAATATTGACTAGAAAGGGTAAATTATTTTTTTTAATTATCCGATTTCCTCAACTGACCTGAACAGTTTTATTTATAAATCGACTCTGAAAACATATATTAACTAAAATGACCTTTTGCTTATGATAAATATTCATTGAGAGCATAGTTACTGTTTGTCTTTTTCTGAACTTGCAACGAATTCGCAGTTTAGTTACTTTAGTTTAGTTATATTAACGTCCCGTTTGAAAGCAACATTAGGACTGTTTTGGAATAGCCCTTGTAATTTTGAACCGAGGTCAGATGACGAGGACGATACCTGAGCTAACCTCCTCTCATCAAACTTCCACACCACACTAGCGGGAGGACATTTTGCCTCGACGTATTTAACGCACACCAACCCGTTTACAAGACAGCTCTTTGGTGGAATCAGGTCTCGAAGCTGAAACCCTCCAGAAGCCGATACCTTACCACCAGGCCACCGCGGCCCCTAATTAATTCACGAATACTAGGAGTGAAAGAACTTTAAATGAAGTGAGTGTTGTCATTCAGATAAAATTAACTTTTTAAATGTCATTATCGAAGTATTTTGAACTAAGATAACTAAAATTATCCGCTAATCACAAAAATATTTTGAAAGACTAAAAAAAAAAAAAAAATGTCCAGATCATGAAGAATTATCCATTTCTTTAAAGAATGGGACTTTGTTGGAATCAAGAAGTGTTTAATCCTGAATATCACGATTTTCTTATATTTAAGCTGAACCGGTCAAATACAACAATAATCATCCTTAAATGAAGCTGAAGCATTAAATTTATTGAAACTGATTTTCACACCAACAATTTAGAAGCCGAATGAAACTGAAAATTACATTCTCGGTTTAATCGAAAAAAAGCCAGTGAATGTATTCTAATTATGTTTGTGATTTTTTGAAAGCGTACGTGCAAGGAGTGTTTTAAATGCATAAATAAAAAAGAATAACTTCATCAATAAAGTTTAATTATTTGAGCACTCATTTTTTGTTTTTGACCCTTCGGAATGTCTTAAAAAGAATTAAAATTGAAAAAGAATTCAACATTGATCCTACCAAAATGCATGCGTGTATATTAACGTATTATAGAGAATTTAATAACGATAGTATCTACTATAAGTTAAGCGCCGAAAAGTCTTAAAATATAATTAAATGAGAAGAAATAAATTGAAACAATTTTTCCTCTTAGAAGTTAATGAAAAGCTAATGAAGAATTTCATAAAGGATACCGATAATTAAAAAATTTTTTTAATAGAAACTTTCCGTTAGAGTAACAAAATATGAAAAAAATAGAAAATCGCCGAAATTTTAAAAAATTATGAAGCGTTGATTGCAAATATGCTATAAATACATAATTTTTGTTTCATGACTGGACAAACAGTTCTTCAGAGTTTAATAAAAAATGAGTTCATTTTCATATTTCTGTTGCATCCGTAAATGTATAGAATTCTTAAAGATACAATAAAATGTAAAATTTTTTGTATCGTGTTTTGGATCTTATTTTAAAACCTAAAGTAGAGTGTTATTAACTCTAACAAAAACGTTAGATGTTTTAGGATGTTATTAATATGAAAACTAACGTTTTTGGCCTCACTTATTCTCATGCACAGCATCAAGACTCTGCCTATTTATTAAATATTAGTAATAAATAAGATAAAAATAAGCTGCTTAGAAAATTTTAGCACAAAAGCAAAACGACATTAACAGCTATTTCATATTTCACTTTTAGAATTATTCAGTTTTGCTACATAAAATTCTTATTACGCCATTCAGGAATTTTAAAAAAATCTACTCAAAACTACCCCCCTCCCCTCTCAAAAAGTACTTTGATTGGATTTTGGATGAGGTTTGGGGTCCTTTTTTAACCACAATGAATGAGCGTGACTTTGAAGCACTTCGCTTGATCAATTTAAACTACTGAATGAAATAGTAAAAAAGTGCAGGACGGGTTACTATGGAAATTCCGGTTGATTAAGGACATGCAGACAATATTTTAAAAATGAGTTATTTTTGTAATATCAAAAGGCATGTTCATAACTATATTTGTTCTTTGCTAATACGAAAACTTTAGATGACTGGTTCTAATTGCCTTGAATTTTGCGTTTATATTTGATATTTTTAGTATCTTCCGATAGCTAGTTTTGGAATGAAGCAACAGATATTTGGCTTAAGAAAGAGAAAATGATGTTAAAAATGTATCCTCCGTATACAACATTCGATTTTCATGCATCTCAATAAAAGTCGCCCAAATTATATTCACTTTTATTTGAATCAATATTTTTTTACACACTGTAATGGCTCCATGAAAATATTTTACAGAAAATTAAAATTAATTAAATGAATTTATAAAATTATTTCAAAATGTGTTGCCACAAGTCTCTTTCCAGTTCAATATGAATTTTAGAAGTACTATTTTAAATACTTTTAAAGCTTAAAATGCAAGGCATAAGGCGACTGTTGTATCAAAATGTCTCGTATCAAATTTTCCAAAATATTTTTAATGTTGTAAAATATTTATACTGTTAAACTAAGTCTGCTCTCAAATCGTTGTATGTAGAACGTAATTATTCAATAGTACGTCACTAGCGGCTCCAGTTGTTACATCAAGATGCTTTAAGTTTTGCTTGTGTGGTTTTGTTATATTCTATATTTTTATAAAATAGCGACGATAAAACGAAGAAATTTTCTTTCCATTGATAAAATTCTAATTTTCCTAATAGTTCTTTTCCTTCTCTTAATTGTTAGATATTACAAAATTTTTGATTCCTTCATTTTGATATATCCAAATAGTGCCACATTCCATTAAAGTTCGTTTTCCTCTTCTTACTGTTTCAAAACGTTGCAATTATCCTTGTTTTTCCTTTTTTATTAATTATTTTGAAATATTCTTAATGAAGGTCTTTTAAAAAACTGAAATAATTTTTTACTAATTCTCAGAAGTTTAAAAAGATCCTTGAACTAAAAATAAAATATACAATAATTCTTGAAATCTCAAATGCAGTTTGAAATAAAATCATTTCTATTTTTTCCCAAAATGAGAAATTAATTAAAAAAACAATAGCCATAAGAAAAAATTAATAATATAGTTGCTACATTACACCTATGTAATCAGTAAATAAACCTCGATACGCCATATATATATTAATTAAAAATGCATTTACTTACAACATTCAATAAACTTTATCATTAAAGAAAATTTATCTTTCTGTTTAAAAGAATTAAAAGTGTAATTAACTTTGAAACACGTAAACTCCACAATTATTTTCCCAATTATTTTAAATATGAATTATTCTATTCGTTCTTACTAACTTATCCTAAAAAATTGGGAACTATCAGTTTGAAACACGGACATAATTTGATGAAAAATAGAATGTTGTAAAAAAAAATCAGAACGACAAAAGAAAAAAAAAAGAAAAATTCCGAAAGAATGAGGGACAGAAATACATGTGTACAAGTCTCGAAATAATTTCAAAATTCCTAGATAAAAAAAAAAATTGCATCGTAGCTAGTAGGTAATGTTTCAAAAATAGCATTGAATACAGATTTTACCGACGGTTGGCCTGAAACTCTATTCTATATGATCTGATATTCAGTTTTGATTTTGTAATAATAAGATGTATTAAAAAAACAATGCATTTTTTAAATAGGAAAAAAAAATTTGAAATTTGTGTTGGATTACCAATTTTTTCGCGTCGAACTATGAGCCTCTTTCGTGCATCCTGTTGTTGAATTTTGTTGCTTCAAACAGTTATTTGGGCATTAGTAACAATCGGTTTCTATGATAAAAGCACCATTTAAAAATTTCAGGTGTCCTGTAGGCTATTACATGATCAGAATGATATTAAAAAATTTCCTTATGCAAATTAGATCAGCTGATTCAGGAGATAAAAGAAATTATTCCATCAAGGAGTGAATATGTATTTATTGGTTATGGAATCTTGTTCCGATACGTAACATAAATTGTTGAAAACTGCCAACATTCGGATGATTGAAATAAACTTACGGGACAGCTGGTTGCCTATTTATTTCGTATTTATATAAAGTATAGAATTCATTTTAATGTAAATAATCAACGGAAATGTAGAGTTCGTGTTTTATTTCCTATTAGTCCTTTCAGGTAACGGCAAAATCAGTAACTAATTTTCACTGTATTCAGTTTCAGCCATCATTTGCGAACTGTTTCCAATTCTTTTAGGTATCTCAAAATTAGCTGTTCGTTGATTATCATCCGTTTTGCATCTGACAACACAGGAGGGGAGGGAAAAAAACATCTGCCACCAACGTGCACAGAATTCTTTCTGGTGTAAGACATTCGATTCAGGGCTCGACTTGTCACGCATTTCCGGAGAAAACAAGGATCCGTTTGAGTTAAGCCCTCTCCCCACAGCAATGCTGATGCTATCTGAAATTTTGTTTCGGTCTATTAATACCTCTTGCCACGAAACGAGTGAAATTCGTTTAAACTGTGCTGTCCTTTCAACACGAATCTCGTTTATTCGCCTTTTTTATATCGCAGGGAAGAAAAGATTTCTTGCGGTTTATGAAAGTGAGAGGAGAAACGGATTTCTTAACTTCAAACAAATTAGAATGAATGTTCTTTAAATGCAGAGAACAATGAACTTGTGTTTAAAAATAAAAACTGCAAAAAGGAAGCAAATTTTTCGAAAATTTATTCGGCAAACCACAGAGCAATTAGTGCAAAATAAAAGTACAAAATTAACAGGCATTGAACTATAAGTGATTTAAACTCCTGTTTTTCATATGTAACTTCATAAAAGCTACATATATGATACTAATATGGCTGTTATAACAGTTATTTATTTTTAATAGTGAAATGGCATGGAAAAGAAATTGGTCCTGTAATTTATAGCTAAATTAGAAAACAACAGAGTCAAAAAGTGTATTTTGTATCTAGCGATCTTCCATCTACTTATAATGAGTGAGGTTCTATGAAATATCCCACGAGTTGTTTTCACATATTGGCTTTTCTTATAACTGAAATTCAATTTTCAGAAAATAATTATTAAATTACTACTTTTAAGGCATTGTCATTTCTATTATTTAATGTCGTTAATGTTTGCAATGGATTCATTTGAATCATTTAATGACCTTATTTGATCATTTGATCATTTCATCTGAACTTATTGATGCTTTTTAAATTACCAATTTTTGTTTTTTGCTTTTCTGACCATGTATTGGACACAGATGTGCCAACATGTTTTCGAATTCTTGATCAAGCCTTTTTCAACTTATTTCTGAACTGTTAATAATGCTGTTCATTTTGTTTCAAACCTTATAACTAACTTAACATTTAATTAAAATCAGTCATGTCAGAATATAAAGGCTTTTTTTTCCAAGGATCTTCGAGAAAACATTCATTGGATAAATACTGAATTAGATTCTTCCCATCAACGTTTCATAGAATTTAAAATAAGAAATATTTTAAAACAATTCAGCACACAGTATACAATCATTCGTACAAGCTTAGATACAGTGATGTGAAGAAATTTTGCACTGATTTTTATGTTTAATTTCATGATTGCAATCCTTTTTCATATGCTTCTGATTACTTCCTTTTTCTCTTGCCACTGCCTTTTAGAGATGTTAAGGAAAATTCGCATTTTATGCTCAACGCACTTTCATTACTATCGATTGGGAAATAAAAGAGAAGTTCCTTATAGATGTGCAAACTGAGATGTTTATTTCTGCCATCCTCATTATTTCTTTACTAACCTAAATAATGACACACCTGTCATTGCAGAGATAATGGATTTCAAATTATGCATTTTCATAGTTTATTTTCAAATATTTTGCTATTAAATCCTTGATTTTACTTCGGGGAACTCTGGGTACAATTAAACCGGTGCGTGTATAGCATATTTATTAACTAAAATAAATCGGAAATTCTTGACATACCCAAAGGATATGAAAAGAAGACATGTCTTCATAGTCAAGAAGACAAACCTGTTTTATTTGGTTGTTAGTAAAAACAGCTACGTTGTTTTCTGTGGAAAGTAACATCCATCAAAGCAGAATTTGGAAAGCAAACGGTTTTTAACGAATTGAATATTTCCAACTTTTCAGACATAAAATAATATAAAGTAAGGATTGTTTTATCGCTGGTACTTTTGGATGCTTCGTTGCTTCACTCGTTTTTTTTTTTCTTTCTTTTTTTTTCTTTTTTTGAAAATCAAATGTTACGAAATCAAACTGATAACAATCTGTTTTCTCTCTCAAAAGAAAGCAACTTATAGGATGTTTTATTTTAATTATGTTCAGTCACCCCGTTACCACTTACTATATTTGTATTATATATTTTTCAGAGGAAATGTCACGTCCATTTAGATGAAAAGAGTAAAAAGTATTTACACTGTAAATATGATATGATGAATATGAATTGACACCAGGATTTTGATGTCTGTGATAAACTGTATTTTTTCCATTTTCTTGGTAAATGAGAAAATAAAAGAGTTTAAGAAAACGTGTATAAACATGACCTACTACTCGACACTATTTGCGCTCGTTACCAATTCTGCTGATGTTTTTCCTTCATATAGCTCTACTCTTTCTTCTAAGTTGGACAACTTTCTCTATTTCACCTTCAATAGCCGCATGAATTACATCTGTCATTTTTTCATCTGTTGGAATGAATTTGAAGCAGTTTCTTTAAAATTTTTATTGTGGAATTAGACTCTAAAGTAATCTCCACCAACATTAGTCGAATATAATTTTAAGATACTATTAACATTTCGCATTTAGTTATTTGTTTGTGTGGCTTCTTAGCAGGACTTTTGAATGTAATATCAGTTTATGTCGTTTTAGCAATTAATAAACCCATTGCATTACCTTATGAAAGATTTTCTGAACATCATTTTTTTAATTACTTGTATGAATCTCTTGTTCATTAAGTTTATTTCATCTTCAAATCGCGGCTGCTAGGTAATGAATCTCGGTAACAGGGAGGTACGTTCCAGGTTCGAACCTGTTTCTAACAAAGATCCGTTTTGTAAATACACCAGGTGAGTATTAAATAAGGCATCGAGGATCAAACTTCCTACCTGTGGTTTACGCTTCATATAATAACTTGAGAAGAATGCCGGCTTAGTTTTCGTTCTAACCTCTCTTCAAAATTGAAAGTTCGTCATTAAAATAACCCTTGTATAGTTTCAAAACGGGGCGGAAATTAATGTAAACTCCCCTCCCTGGCCAGGAAAACTGAGCGAACCAGCTGTGAGATTTAATACTTAAGGTACTTTAAAAAAATTTTAAATGCTTATTATTTCTTTTTCCGATCGATATCAGAGCGTATTTATTTGCTAAATCATAGAATAGCATGATTGTAAAGATCCTAGTATTAACCTAGTATAATTAATATTCTAAGAAACGTCTTTTAAAATTAATAACACCATGACATTATAAGATACTAGACGAAATTCCTTCTTTTGACTACTTCTGTTGTATTTCTGCACAATATTTTAATCTTTAAATACAGTAATTTTCACTAAATATTTATGATTATTTTAGTATCAACAGATATTTTTGATACAACGGTAATTAAATTTGAAGAGAAAGTTTTTATTTGGGAATTTCAGTTCCAACGAGTTTTCATATTTGCAGCGAATATTTCAATTGAGTGTTTTTATTTTCTTGCTTTCTTTAATGGAGAGTCTCATTTGAGCACAGTATTATAAAAATCAATATTTCCATATTTTAATGTCAGTTTACGCTTCATATAATAAAATAGGAAGCATTTGTAGAAATCTTCGTGAATTTCATTTTTTTTTACTGAATTTTATTGTAATTGTGAAAAAAAAACACCTCTGAATTGTTCTTTAGATTTTCTTTTTATTAAAAAAAAACTGAAATAGAAAAGGGGAAAAAAAAGAAGAAAAGAAAAGAATGAAAGTAATTTCATTCTTATTGAAAAGAAAAAAAATTGCTCGTACCTTCAATATATAATACTCCGGAACGAGTACCAGCGTGCACATAATATATTATGTTAGAACATAATGATAGAATTATTTAAAAGTCTTTCTTGAAATTTTATTTTAAGGATTTTCACTATTTAAGGAGGGGGGGGGGTGTAAAATTTGTGGCTTAGTTTTAAGTATTGAATTTACAAATATATTTTTAATTTAAATTTTAAGATAAGATATTAATATTTAGAACGACTGGATGTCTTTAGAAAGTCAGTATATAATGATTTATAATTATAATTAAATACTTATTTGTGAATTTTTGATCAAAATGTTTAACTGCTTAGTTTTAAAAAAATGTCATCCTAAAAATTACATACTGATTTTTCTTGTTATTTAAAAGAAATTGATAAACGTTAAGACTCAGTTAACAACAGTTCATTTGAGGAATTCGATTTCCTGTCTCAAATTATACAGATTCCGCCTTCTCTAACATTACCTAAGTGAAGCATGTTATTTGCTAATAAAAAGCGTGCCGTTGTCCACATGTAAAATGGCAAGGCGCGTGGGCTGTTCAAGTATGCAATGGACCCGGAAATGTTGAATTACACAAAAGAGTAATTTTCGCGGGGGCAGGAAGTACGACACTACGCCCTTTTACATCCACCTGGAGACACAATTTGGCGCTGCACATCTGCGCCTGATAATTGATTTGTCAGTATATAATCAATGTTCTGCTAATATGTCATAATGATAAGAAAGGAAAAGTCTCGCGTGTCTAATAATGCCAGTCACAACATTAATAGGTAAAATGTATCGAATTTTTTATGTCGTATTCATTTCGTTATTTGAACATTATTCGTTTTTCGATGTCAGTTATATCCTAAAACAATACATTTGATTGCTGAATGCGTAAAATTTAACTTCTGGTTTTTATTTTGTAAGTAAAATATGTTTTATAACAGTTTTACTGAACCTGTCTTTTTGAAAAGTTTGTAAATATTATCATATAACAAGCAATAAAATAAGCAAAGCAAATTTTCTTGAAGCCATTAGATGACAGCCTTACTTTATGCATTAAATGAATTAAAAGATGAAGGTTTTATTGTCATTCATTGCAGAAATTGGCAAAAAGCAAGTTTTCGGAAGCGATAAAGAACTGCTCTTTTTTGTTTTTTGTTTTAAAAGAAATGAATGGACTTAGGATAAATAGTGCTGTCATTCATTGTGAAAACTCTTTGGTGTGAACGTTTTTCTTTAATGAGTCTACGACAATTTATAAATCGATATGTTTTTTGGTCCATTTGGAAAATAAAACATTCTATTAATAAAAACATTCTTTCTATAATTTTGTAAAAGTGATTGAATTAATTTTTAGTGAATAATTCCATAATAATTTTAAATACCGTCAACTATTGAAACATCTCTTTTCAAATGCAACTTATACAATCATAGACTTTTTCATTTCACAGAAATTATTCCTTTTTTAAAAGGTATCATAATTTATTTGAAATATTTACTAGTGGATTTTATTATATAATTTTTAACATGAAACACAAGATACTAATTATGCCTTTTCATATATTTATGTGAATAAGACCAATATATCCTTATTCTTGGTATTAAGTTAAAGTTAGAAATAATTTCATTTACCATGAAAATATCTCCTACGCTACTTATTTACAAAAATATTATATTGTTAAAATTATTTATTTGCTCAATGAATAAATACAATTAGACATCGACCAGAAACCTAATTATAAAAATATAACATTTTTTATTTTTTATTTTTTTACACATTTTAAAAAAGAAGTAACGTTTTTTCCCCATTATAAACAAAATTCTGAAAAGATTAATTTGAATTTGAAGTTCTTCAAAATTCGTTTACTATTAACTACTTCTTTTTACTAATGTTTTATTTTTTCTTTCATCTTAGAAATGAATTTTAAAAAAGAGGGTTTTCTGATAAAAATGAAAGGGTAAATGAAGGGGAACGGTAAGCATCACACATGTTGGTTGACTCAGATGGTTGAAAGCTGTTGGGAATAAGACTAATTAAAAACAGGCAGGTGATTCTACAAAGGCCACATAATCTGAATTCGGTTCCGTTAAACATCTGGTCTTACTGCAAACATTGTGCGTTGATCTTTATCTTTTGCAGCACTCAGACTGGACTTTCTGCTCCCGTATGTAATCGCTTAGAAAATCACTCCTAGTATTTCCTTTTGTTACAATCCGAGTTTGTTGTATGGTGTATATAAAAATCAACGCGGAAATTATTTTTTAATCGAGAAGTAAAAGCAATTGGTAAATTTTTAGTTTTCTTACATTAATTGGTAAAGAATCTAATTATTTGATTTGGTTATAATTTCTTCTTTTCAGCATACTTTTCAATGAATTAACCGAAATAAGCATGATGCTATAAAAGTCAACAATCATGTTTTCTAATTAAATTGTAGCAGCATCCTAAGTGAAGTGATCATAAACAGTCTGTCCTGGGAAAATAATTTATTCTTATTAGTATTCTCTTGATCAGCTGCATGCTTAGTTGAGCAAAAATGGTTAAAGGAGGGAAAAAACACATCTATATTGATGGTTTCTCTCTTTTTCTTTCTGTGTGACACGAGTGTGTAAACTATATCTTTTGAGGGCTTTTTTCTTCCAGCTTTTGTGGGTGTTGATTCCCTATTTCTTTGTGCTTGCACACTTTTATTATTTTATTAAATTTCTAAAATTATAGGAAGAGTGGCATAGTCTGCTGCACTAAATTAAATTTAGATCGCTTGCTTGATGGCAAGCACTGGTGGTTAATATTTTAAAGTCTTATTATATTTCATTTCAAAAATAAAAATTTGTAATCCGAGTAATTTTTAATTCCATTATTTTGCAGTTTTTAGAGAAAATTATTTGTAATGGAAGTGTCGTGAGCGTATTGAGAGAATTGTTGAGAAATATCTATATTAAAGTAACATTAAATTCATTTTTTTACATAATTAGAAATTCAATGAAAATTAATTTTATATGAAAGCTTTCATATTAAAAAATATCAGTGAGGGCCAAAATATTGCGTCCTCAATAAATGTAACTGGTATTTATTTCATTTTTTAATTATTTATTTCGTTTTCTTATCTATTGCAGGGAGGGGAATTTCCTTAAAAATTTTACTTTTGATCAAACATAAATTACTAGATCCAGGTTCGAAAGAAAACGAATCGGTTTCTAGAATCGTACCGAACATCATATTTGAATTTCTATGTGTCAGAATTCTTAAAAGTTGCCAAATGCCGACTTAACACTGCAAATGTAATATTAAACACCTTATAATTGAAATTTTCTTTTCTCTTTCACCACACACAGATTCAGTTGTTTATTTTATGGCTTCAGAATAGATATTTTCTTTTCTTCTTCTTTAAATCTTGATTCTTGGAATGGATTTATAGCCCGAAAGAGACCACGATAATTAATATTATATATCTAGGATCAGTGATCCAATATATGATGTTTATTACCCTTAAAATTTTGTATGCACAGAAGAGTTTATATCCCAAACTATAAGGAATGACAGTTTACAGTTCTAACAAATGGTAATATTTACAGGTAAAAATATTATATAATAATAGATATAGTGGAAATCTTCGAACAATTTTTGAAGTTTGAAATTACAGATTATAATAATTTTTACATAGCAAAAACCATTTCACAGCTGAGCTCATAAAAAAATTTGAATATTGCACAACAACAAGTTTCGACTTATTACAAGTGATTATTGTTTGAAGTATTCCATCTGTTAGCTGCATGATAGCATTCTGAGAAAAAGATTAATGATTCAAGATACACTGTGTCTAAAATACAGCATTTTTCCCTACTGGTAATGTTCCCAGCAGGATTTTCTTCGAATATATAATTTTTCTTCTCGAGGTTTGCATAAAAATCGAAAAAACTCATTTGTTTCTTCTACTCTGCAAAATAATAATAATAATAATAATGATTTCTTTTCTTAATGAACTGCTGTACATTCTTACTCTGAAACTATTGATAAGTGACCTATAATGCTCTTTTTAAAAATTAATCATTACTGATTTTTTTTTCAAAAATTTATAAATGCTCGGAACAAAAATAAATAAATAAAATATAAATATTAAAATACATGGCAATTTAAATCTATAAGAAATCTTGATGGAAGAATTAGATGGTAGAAACATTCGAATATATAGAGAAACAGCTTTATTTGGAGGCAAAACTTGAGGCGAAATAAAGATTATTCTTTGTAACAGAAAATGTCATTTAGTATAAAGCGCGAGATAAACAAGCGGGAGAAATTAGCACTAACATCTCAACGCTACCCAGTGTCATGTATTAAAAATCGAAATTTAAATAAATAACAGCGTATTCTCTCAGCTCCACTATTCTACATCAAATCGGAGCAGGTTACCTGAAATACCGTGAGCAAACAAATCCCCTTCATTTGATAGCAGTGGAGAACACGTGCGTTGTCATGGCGACGGGCCGACCTTTGCGAACTCTCTCACCCGAGGACACTCGACATTTGGCGAGTTAAACATTTCGCCAACACCTCCGACTGACTGCTTTCAGAATTTTTCTCTTGCTATTCGTGATCAGAAATAATGATACCCGACGTATAATTCAGGTTAAGAAAAATCTGCCGTGGTTTTCTTTCAGTGTTTGTTAAATTTTACAATTACTTAATTGGTTAATTAACACCTGCAGTCTTTTCTAACCGAAAATAAGTTGAGTTTCTAGTAACATGGAAAATGACTGTTTTCTAGAAATGTTTACTGCCTGCATTTTAAATCTCCGATACACCAGCATTTTTCTTTTACTTTTTTATTGTTAAAACCGAATAGAATTGAATCCAAAATGTTTGGAAGCTTATGAAATTCATTCTTATTCTAGATTATGTCCGACAGTAATGCAAATATTTAATTTTATATACAACATGTTTCACTAGAAAATAATTATGATTATGATTTTGTTTGGATTTATTTGTTAAGAAGGGTGATAATTTTACAACTATTGTTCATGGATGCTTATATTTCTTTATATTCCATTGAGGGAATAAATAATAAAATTCAATGTCACCTAATTATGAACAGTTGTTACCCAAGTAGCAATCAATAATGTAATTATTGATTGCTACTTGGATAATGTAAGAAAAATACCAGTCAATCAATTCCTTGTAGCAATAATGTAAGGAAAATACCAATAATCATTCATTTTCATAGCTGTGTTAAACTACTTTTGAAGAAAAAAGAAACTCGACCAAAGTAAAAATTAAAGTGATCATGTATTGATTTCTCATTCTCAAAACACATAATTTATGCTTGATGTTTCGAATATGATGTTCAAAGCAATCATTCGGTTCTTCTTTACATCCCTTTTAAACATATTTTCAGATTTTTTTTCAGAAATTCTAATTTGTGAACAAATTAAATTCCAAATCAATTTGTTTTTATTTCGGAAATTTTCGAATATATTTACAAAAAATGTTTGTATTTGGAAATTTTTTGATATATTCTTTTTAGAAATAGAGTACTCAACTTTTTTTTTGAATAACATGTAAATTTTCTCACTTAACCCTTTCTAGGGCCGTGGGAAGTATGCTTCCCACCAAATTTATCAATCTTTGTATGAAATTATGTATGTTGGCATAAGTTCTGACAAATTTTTTCAGTAAGTCAGAAACTTATATCCTTCAGTTGTTTATCTCAGACAAAATGATGTGTCTTGATTTGTTACTTAATTATTAATTAACCAAATTAATTAATCAAATTAAATTTATCTAATAAGCTAAATGAATCCCTTTTCTTATTCTAATTTCAAGCCTAAAAATATTTTAACATAATATGACTAGAAAAAAATGACCGTTTAAAGGGTTAATTCGCAATTCAGTAACTTTTTGATTGAAGAAATAGTTGAACTGCATGGATCATTATATGCAACTATTAATGAGACAAGCTATTAAGGTTGTGCTTATTTTTTATTTATCGAAAAAAAATCGATTTTTCTATACCAGTTTTTGAAAAATATTGATCTATCAAAATCATGATCATGAATAATAGGTCACGATAAATCGCGATATAATAATTCGATATTCACATTTAATTTGCGTTTTCGATTTTATTTTGGTTATCTGTTAGTGTTTATTTTTGTCGCTCTTCATTCTTATTGTCCTTCATACAGAATTTTTGTTAATAAATATTAATACCATAAATCCTCTCATGTTCTAATACATAAAGATACTTGTTTTAAACGCAAAGTTATAAACTGGAACATGTAGACATTGCTTTGATACTGACATACTTTCTTAAACGGAGTTCAGCAAAATTATTTTCTAACTCTTTATTCAAAAGAAGGCAAATATTTTTATTGCATAAATTGAAACTTCCTTTCATTTGGAGCCATTCTGATCAGTCAATATGTTAAGAGATGTTATTTATAACTTATAATAGCTATAAATAATTAATGATATCACGATATATCGAAAAAAATCGATATGTGTTGGACGATATATCGCAATGATGAAATTCCGTCATCGCCTAGCCCTACTATTAAGTTCACTTTTTCTAGCACTGGTGGACAGTTTTTCAAGAATAATGAATACACAAGCTAATTAAGATTTTTAAAAAAATTTTAATGTTCACATCAGAATTTTAGACTCTAAAAGAACAGCGTAAAAATAATCTGAACTCTATGAGACACAGAAGAACCTAAATAAAAGTGATGTCTGCTTTTTTCAAATACTTAATGAATTAAAGATAATTTTTAGATGAATTAAGTAGTAAAAAAAAGGAATTCAATTTCAAAGTATTCTCTCGTTCATTCCTATCTCAAAAAATTCACATCATGTTTCTGTGTGTTTATGTTCGGAAAATCATTATTTTTTAAAAATAATAATGAAAGAATTCGGTTTATCCATAATCAAATTTCTAATACGGTTCGATTTAATGAGAAGATCAATTTTAATACCTTTACCATTTAATCAATTTAAGAGTTTTTTTCGAAGTTACTTGAGCCATTGGGAGGATTTCACACAAATTAAATTAATAGAATTAAGACAAAATTTCATTAAATGAGAAAATCTGTAGACACAACTTGCAATTTACAATAATTTATTTGAATTGTATTGATTTCTAACAATATAGCAACATACTGAATTTTACTAACAAGAATTCATTGGTATAAAAACAAACCACAAAAGAGTAATACACGACATATGAATTGATATATGTCCTTGAATAAAACAATATTCCAAATCCAGCATTCCAGATCTAATAAAGAAAATCCTAATTTCATCGTTTTGCTTCAAATAATCAAGATTGCTAGACTACGACACACTGGGGGGGGGGGAGATAAAACAGGCAGGACAAATCGCTGCCAGATATTTGAATCCCACTCTATTCAAGTACAACACAAAATGCAAATTAGGCGAGAGACAAACATATTTACGCATACTGAAGGGCAACACATACATTTCCTTCTCAACGATTCCATTCACAATCGAAGAGCCATTTTGAGCTGTAATAGCCACCGAAGTTGCCTAGAAATTTATCAAAAATTTTAATATCAAAAATTTGAAGAAAAAAAAATAACATTTCTTTTGAAAAATCTTTTCAGCTTGACTTCAGACAATTAAAGAAATAAGTGATAAATATCAGTTAGTATCAAATTTAAAAGCAAACTACAGCAATTTAAACATGCCAGTTGGTACATACTCGTTGACCTATTAGCTTTAAAATTTAAAACAAAACTATCATTCTCATGTCAAGACCACACACTCATTTTTTAAAATTTATTGCACATTTGAATTATTTCGTATGCATGCATGCGATAAAAAGCCCAACAGATGATCAACCAGAGGGTGGATTTATTGCAGCAATTACGAATCTACGATTTTAATTATGAAATAATATGCTTATTTTCTGCTGTTTTGTTTGTTTTTTCTGTGAATTATCATATATTAGAATAGATTGATAGAAAGACAGCTGACGAGTTAATGGATTACATAAAAAAAATCTCATACATATCAAAAATTTTCGTGTGAATACTACATACGAATATTTCCTTACGTTTTTGAGTTCTCATGTCCACAGACAGAAATAATTATAAAATTATGTTTTTCGGTATCAAAAGATTTTGCTGAATCTTAATCAAGTCGATTGATTTTTTAATCAAGTCGAATTTTCAATGATAACAAAATTTATTCTTCGTGTTCGTGAAAATAATAAATTTAATAGAAAAATTTTAAACATTCTTTTAATAATGTATAAAAAATATCTCTTTATTTAAATAATTTTTAAAATTTTCAATTTATATTTTAAAATCAATTATTTTGCTCACTCTCAGATGATGCCACAAATGTGGAATCAAAATTTATTTATAGTAATCGATTGGCTGAACGATAAAATTCTAAAAATATGAAAATAGTGAATTTTCAGCTAGGACAAACACGTATAAAAAATTTGAAACTCTGGTACATAAGATATGAATACCAAATCTATCATAAAATTTCGTAATTATAAGCAACTCAAGATAATTTTTCAAACAACTCAAGTTAAATAAAAGTGTATAATAAAAATGACATAGGATTGTACTCATTCTAGAAGTAACAATTGAGTTACTTTACAGAAATAAACAAAAGTCTTAAATAAAGAACATTGCCGTGCTTGATTATGGAAAAAATGAAACCTTTTAGTCCTGAATTTTCGTGTTTTCTGATTTATGAAGATCTAAATATTTGTAAAATACGTAATAAAACGATTTGTATATCTATATGTAATTGTTCATGTATAATAAGAGTTAGGAATATTGATAATTGAAACTAATTATAAAAATAGTAATTGTTAGAGTCGAAAGCATTTAGGTGTCTTAGCCTAAGTCTAAAATTATTAATATTATCGAATTATTTTTAACTTAAAAATTGCACTTGACACAAAATTAAATTGTCGCATGAAAATTTGGAGAATAAGATTCTGATTCATGTGCCTTTTTCGTCACCAAACTGCTGTTTAATATTGCAAGATCCATCCCAAATACTCTTCTTATAGCTTTAACATGGGATGTTAAAACAGAAATTTAGCAAAATTTCAAATGTTTGAACATGAATAACAGTTTTTGTCATTTTGGACACTAAATGGATTGGAAATTGAAGTATTAGTGAAGAAGATGCTGAATCTATTATGAAAGTCAGTCGACCATTAATACCAATCCATATCAATAGCATTTGAGCTTGAAGAACAGAACAATCACAAAGTAGTTAATCCCAGCCTGTCTTGCCATCCGAGATTATCTGAATGATCATCGTCACGACAGCGGGAAACTGAGGTCAAACCCTAAAGGCCTTCTACCAATCCTCCTTGTCTGGTCATTTAGAGTGGAATTAACTCGAATTTCAATATTACTATACCTACCGAGAGAGCAAGCTCTTATACATAAACTCGCAGTACCCGCCTGAGTGGGATTGAGAGAAAAAATAAGATAAATCTTTTAAAAGTCCATCAGCATTACAAATGAAAAAAAAAAAAAAGAACTCGATTCTAAAACAAACAGAAGTGGGATCCATTTTTAAGTAAATGCTAAAGATATACTGTTTATAAACAGGAAATTATCTCACTCTTTTCACTCAAGGAAAGCAAACTTTTCATAAGAATTTCGAGAAAAGTAAGGTAAAATCTCAGTTCTGCCGTGATTCATCGAAATAAGTATTGAATCGATATCAGTATAGAGTAATATATCATCACAAAGAAAAATCTTTGCAAATAGACAAAATGAGTACTAAAAGCTTAGCTATTTTTGAAAGTATTATACTTTGTGATTTTGTAGAAAGAAAACAATTATTTATAGCATCTGAATTATAATCTTTTAGCTAAGCAAAATATTTCAAAAGAATTAAAAACATTCTCGAAATAGCCTTCTCTACAACTGGTATTTTTTTTAAAATGTAATTCTTGCTTAATTTAAGGAACAGTAAAAAAAATCAACTTATAATTGAACTGTATTTATTTTTATTTTACTTCAGGTAGCGTCTTTTAAAGTTCCAGATTAGCTTTCTACTGTAAAATAAGTACCGCAAGTAGTTTCACCTGTTTATTCAAGTTTGAAGAAACGATGTATGGAGATTCTGAAAATGCGCCGGATCGAATAAAAATGACGGTTAATGTTTTCATCAGATTATTAACTAAGGTCGTTAAATTTCTAATCTTCAGAAATAGTTACTACGACTGAATAATTGAGACTGTATTAAATAATAGTCTTTTTATGAGAGTTGTTCAATAAGTTCTTGAAACGTTTAAGAGATGATTCCCCTGGACCATATCGATATTATTTTATGTTATTTATAATTCATAAGTGATATCATATAAAGTTTCATTCAGATATATAAAGTAGGTTGTGTGTGAAGCTTATTTGGCGATTAAGTACCAAGAAAGGTGAAAATTTTACATTGTGTTGATACATTGCTGATATTATATGTTCTGAAAGGAAAAAGGGCGCAAAAAGCCAAAACTAATAAGTTTGATATGCTTTATCGTGACATTGCACCCTCAATTAGAATAGCTCAAAAGAGATCTGGCAAGCTTTGAAATCTCCATTTAAGCACATATGATGCTAAACGCCTAGGACCCTCTGTTGAAGTTACTACTCAAGAAATCATAAATCGTTTACGATAGATGACAGAAGTGTGAAGGTGTGTGAAATTGTTAAGATTATGATCATCCTAAATAACCATATACTTAATATTTTTAGGTACATTTATATATCAAAAAACGATACGGATGCCACGAATACACACATTGAATGTAAGAGATGTTGCAAAGAAAACTTGAAGCATTTTCAGTCGGATTCAGGGAAAATTAGGAATTTTTGTAACAATGGATGAAAACTGGATTCATAACGATCAGTCTGAAACTAAACAATCGGCTTCAAGTGAGAATTCTGCCTTTGAAACGAGCAAGCCTGTCCTTCAACTGGTAGATTATGACCTTAGTCAACTGATGCTTATAAACATTTTGGAATTTTTGGGAAAATGCCAAACAATTGTCGGAATGTATTATGTTTCTTTCTTTCTTTTTTTAAATAGTGAAATAATATAAAAATGTTTTCACCTAAAATAGTTGCGTGTTATACATTTTTCAGTGTTCTGAACAAATTAATCCTTTCTTAGAAAGATACTCAAATATTATATGTGTGTGTGTGTTTTAATTAATTAATTTAACTTAAATCCTAATTAATTTCCTAATTTTTATCTTAAATTAGTCTATGTTAACTTCATTCTAAAATGTTTTCTTATTTCTAGATCCAATTCCTACTTTTTTTATTTAATTATTTCTAACACGCACTTAACAAAGTTGCTGACTTCGTGATTTGCATGCTGGAAACGAAGAGATTAAAATCTTTAATACCTGCACATCTTTTTAAAAGATACCTAAGATTCTCTTGCCTAAGTCGACACGTGGCAAATGAATCCTTATCAAAATCTCATAGTAAAATCACAGAAGTGGTAAATTTCTCTGCCTTTGCGCTTGTGTCATGCAGTAGACTGAAGCATCTCTAATCGCCTCTTACTTGAGAATGTCTCTCGCAATGAAATAAATCTCAGTTAAAAATCTAAAAGTTTCTTCTTTTGGGTCATGTATCTGCAAAATTATAAAATTATGTTTTCACACACGCGCGCGCAAGCACGCATACACACATAACTAGACTGGATATTTAAAATTAAATTGACGGTACTCAGAGACTTGTAGCTCCATTGCTACTGAACGGATTCGAATGAAATTTTATATATTTATTACCTATACCGTAAATCTGAGGTTTCCGTCAGAAAAGAAAATCGTTTGAAATTTGGTCTGTAGGTGGCGCTGTTAAGAAATAAAAAGAAACACAACAGTTCAGAAATAAAAGAATAACAGAATATTTTATTTATTTCTACTCCTTGTTCTCTATGTGCATAACTTGTCGCCCTGTAATATTCTGTAAGTGTACAGCCGCTTTATAAGCGTTCGCACGTAACATTTTAGTAGATATGTGACATTTTGAAAATAGCTAGCTTTCGAGTCCACTTCATTAGTTATACATCCTTGATAAATGCGATTTTTGAAAGAAAAAAATCCATAAGGTGACCGTGCTGCCCAAGCAAATGGTAAAGGGTACGAGATGACACGTTCATCAGGGAAGAGAGCTTGAATTTGCCTTCTTTGCACATTTTACCATATGAGCAATTGCACCGCCTTGCATTAATACTGTGGTGGCTAAGCAGCATCTTTGCCTTAACGCCGGGACGACATGATTAGCCAGGAATCTGCTTTAAGGATTACTGGTAACCCGTTCACTGTGATTTCCTCAAAGAAAGACGGGCCAACAATAAAATTTGCCGTGAATCCAAACTATGCCCTGACGTATGGGGAATGTAACAACTCTTTTTGCACGGCATGAAGATTGGTGACATCCCATAGTTCTGTGCATTCTCAGCACCATCTAAGTGAAAATGAGCCTCCTCTGTCCATAAGATATACGATGGCCAGTACTCATCCATTTACATCCTTGCCAGAAAACACAAGACAAAATAAAGACTGCAGAGTAATCTTGTAGTTTCAATTGTTGCACGAAATGCATCTTGTAATGATCATCCACAGAATTTTACGTAAAATCATGCACACGATTGCATGTCCAATGCTCTTACTTTGAGTGACCGCAAGCAGCAGTCTTTCTTGAAAAGCATTATCTTATGTGTGGTTGGAAAGCTTGTATGGTCACTGCAGAACGGTATGTTAACCTTTTGCTTGACCACATTATGCCTGCATTATAAGTAAGACGAGCGTTATCTGTCATTAGCTTCCTGCAGGATGGTGCCCCACTTGCACATGTAGTCAAGACTTTCCTGTTAGACACATTCAATGAAGACCAAGTGATAAATTCAGGTTTTACGCTTAAATGCCATTCACGATCTCCAGACTTGAGCCAAGCGGATTTTTGATTGTGAGAATCATAAACTCTAATGTGTACCTGGCTTCCCCAGTCACTGTGATAAAACTGAAAGATATTCGATGAGCCATCAGTAGCACTGATGTCAACATGCTACACTCATTTGTAATAGGTGTGGTGAAACGCTTAGTTGCCTAATGCTTTATAGTGGTGGTCATGCTAAACACCTTTTACTTTAAAATAAATGGAAAGTGTCATGCTATAGTTTTTTTTTTGTTTCCGTGTATGTTTGTTTTTGCCTGTTTTGCATGAAACGTCTCAGTATGAAGTGTGAGCGTCCTCTTTCGGTTACTTTTGTAGTTATTTTTTTTTTATGCGTGAAAAAAATCCATGTCCTTCTGATCATATTAGCGCAAACTGAATTTTTTTTTTTCCGATCACTACTCCTTTTATTATAAATTTTTAAATTTTGTTCGAATTTCTCACGTACCCTTTATTTCAATCTGTAAATTTATTCGTTTTCGCGATAAAAATCATGTAATCATGTAATAAATAAATCTGAGTGTTTGTTTTATTTTTCTTTTGCACTTTTCGATTGCTGCAATTCATATTTTTGTTCCTAATAAAAGGGGTGCACCTCATCTGGAAATTGGTATTCTGAAATATTTTGATTCCTTCCAATGAATAGAGATATTTCGTTTTTTAAAAGCCCAATCTTCCGAGCCCAAATTAACTTTAATTTAATTTTAATTTATTAACTAGACTTTGTTTATGATTTAAAAGGTTTTTTTTTAATTTATAGCTTTGCAATAAAATTTAACTAAGCCTGCAAAGATTGCGTAATTTGCATTTATTTCGGCATAATTTTTCGATAGTTATTCTACCATTAAAAATATTCAATTTACTCGGATTTTTTTTATAATTTTTGAATTTTCATTTACAACAAATGTTTCGACACTTATCCGACATATTTTTAGAAAATAACTGTGTTTATTAAACATATACAACCTTTCAATCTTTTATAAATTTAATATTTGAGCATTATTTTATCACGAAAAAAATGATTTATTGATAATATTAATTTTTGTCTGTTTGAATTGAACTTTTGAATTTCAAACATGACGCCATCGCTGTGGCTGCACATTTGACATCTGCAATTATTTTTAAAAAAAAATTTTTTTTTCTTATCACTTGCTGAGATGCAATGATGGTTGGTTCAATGATCACTAAAAATGAGGGGGGAAAAAGGAAATAAAAGAACGCAAAGAAAGAGATATAACGTATTAAATACGTAAAATGGGGCTATATCGGTAAAGAAATAAAGAGGAGAAAGTGTGTGTGTGTGTGTGTGTGTGTGTGTGTGTGCGAGCGCGCGGGTTGCGAAGAAAAGTTGTAACCCTTGCATAAAAAAAAAATTACTAGATTGAACGAATATTAACTGTTTGTTACTTAATATATTTAAGAAGAAAGAATTTAACTGAACTAAAACTAAAAAAATTGAATTAACAGGTGAAATTAACTTTTCGAAGATTTAGCATTTCAATACTCGAGAAATATTTTCTTCAATACTGCTCGTTTTTTGAACTTGAAGCACTAAGGAGAGTTGCTCAAGTTTTCTCGTTATTTTCTTTAAAAATACGTACTTTTATCAAAACTTGTATTACAATTGCACAGAAAGTTCAAAAAATTAGCACATGATAATATTTACCAAAGTTTCAGTTGTTTTAAATAAATTATCTAGATTTACCTTTTTAGTGTCTTAACATTTTTGTGAATTATTTTAATACATTTCAATACAGAACGAGTTTTTAAAATTAAAATGATACCAGAATTTCTTTCAAAATTTACATTTAAATTTAAAGGAAAAGAAGCGCAGCTCTGAAACTGAAAAATTTCCTGGTGATGAATTTGTTCAAAATGTAAATAAATGAGTCACGAAATTTTCCAAAGATTCCGGAATCCGAGACAACGATTGATTCTTGATTAATTTTCTATTGACTGCAACGTTTCCTTTCAAAAAAACTATTAATTATTATTTTTTATTTTTCATTAATTTTGAATCACTGGCAGACATTTTTTCCCGCTATCTCTAGATCAAAGGTATTACTTTCTCCGGGTTACAAAGAGAGAGATCGAAATTCATTTTGATCATTTCCATTTATTGGAGTTAAGAATATTTCATTTTAGATGTGATGCTAAAATTTCGTTATTTGATAAATATCTTGTAAATTGACTGTCAGAAACCGTTATTATCTCATCTGTTTCAGGAAATTTCATTTTTTTTCATTATTACTATTTTTTTTTCAAATATATAATTACTAATTAGTCCCGTCCCTGGGCATTGTTCATTCTGCAAAAATTCAATGATCGCCCGTTGTCCATTGCAAAAACGGATTCCGGGCTTCCTACAAAATAGAACTATTAAAGAGAATCCATGCTGTAAGCTCAAGAATAAAATCTCAACAAGAGAGGATACAAAGGCATAATGCCGAGAAGTAAAGATACAACAGTCGTTGCTCTATAGAAGCAACGCAAAGACAAAATATGAGAGCTTTCATTGGCTTTTTAAGCAAATCTGAAAATGGAGTGAAAATATATTTTGTCTCTTACTTCATCCCCTGAGGGACACCTCATAATTGAGGATGAGAAACTTCAGGCATGGTGGTTGGTTCTCGTCACCCCTGTGGGTACACGAAAATGTGAGGCTCTGGCTCTTCCCACCAATGACGGGGCATACTTCCTAGGGGAAGGGTTGTACCGTGGCCGGTCATGGCCGTTAGGACTCAAACACAGTTCCCGCCAGTGTTGCTGTAGTCCTGTCATTCAGGTTTATCCGTGTGCCTTCGGGCGGGTCGGAGAGTCAGTCTATGATTTGCCTCTTACTTCCCCAGTAGTCTATTTTTCTAATCAATCTTCCTCAGTAGCATGCAGATGTTATAGAATGTCTTAAAATTTTCGAAATACTATTGGATATAATCGTGTAATATTTTACAATACCGCACATTATTTTCAATATCTTAATATATTGTACAATATCGAACAATGTTGTACAATTTAGTAGATCATATTGTGCTACCTGGATTGTTACGCCACTGAGAATATTACATCTGAATATTTAGATCTGAAACCAAGAACCTAGCTCTAAAATCAGTGGTGTAGGCAAAGGGGGAGAAGATAATCAGAGATGACCTGAGCACTAGTTTTACGTGGCTCAAAAGTGGCAAAATATCTGTACATATTATTTATCACTTTTTAAATAAAATTACAATGGTGGAGTGAAAATTCAATACCATATATCGGGGACCATTTACACTTGCTAATTTTAAGGGCAAGAAGTCCTTATTCTCTCTCTCTCTCTCGTTACTCTCTACTATGCTAGGCCACTGACTAAAATACAAACTTTTCATCCTCACACTAGTGGTGAAATCCGATAAAGGAAGAAAAGTAATAAAGCAGCTTATTAAAAAATGACAGTTATTCATATGAGTCTTAACGATGCCGTGTCAGGAATTCTTGCCGAAGTCCTTCACTAGGCATTCCGATCTTTTCCTACCTTTCCATTCTTTTTTAAAAGAAAAAATTAACACTTTGTACATCTATGTGTTGCAATAAGCACATAGATGCACAAAAGAATTGAAGCCCATTCACTTAAAAAGGATTATCTATGAACTTTCTTAGAATTGAGGTTTTCTTATTCGTTTGTATAAATATTTATTGCTGAACGATTTGTGACAGTAAATCATGAAGGTTGTAAAATTTTAGCCAAACCATATAAAACTTCATAATGTTAAAGAATGGCATCGTTTTTTTTTTAAAAACTGTAGAAATTCTCAATCTTTAAACAAGTGCTGGGAGTGCATGTCTCTTATTTATCTAAACATAAATAATTCAAAGCCAACATGTAAAAACTTTTACTCTTAAACAATATTAAAAATTTTAAAAAAATCTCTTACAACATGATTATAGCTCTTCCCCGTGATCTAGGCGTTCCGGGTTCGAGTCCCGGTTCGGGCATGGTTGTTCTTCTGTGTTTTATCTGTGAGGTGTGTGAATGTGCCCCCCCCCCCTGTAAAATGGGGCTGTGTTAGCGAATGTGACGCATAAAGTAGCTAAGTCGTACTCTTGGCCCTAGTTGGCGCTACTGAAAAAACAAGAGACGCTCACTCGGCTTAAACCGCTGACAAATACTTGTCAGCGGGCTCGTAAAGTGCCTTAAGTCACAATATAACAACAACAACAACATGATTATAGCGACACAGTATTTTGTAAAAAAAAAAAAAAAAAACCCTTCCCCTTCGCCCTTTTACTTATTTTCTAAGACTTCGTCCTTTTCTGTTATAATTGAAATTCATCCATATTATATTCTGTTATTCTCATTTATTTCCAAACGTACGAAATTTGGAATAATCTATTCCTATAATCTATCCTCATTCTTTTGAGTTACAATTTCATAGTACGGGATTGCACATTTCACATGAAAAATGCATTTCATGTGTATAATTTCTATAGTGAAAATAATACATAGGAATGTAAATTAAACCTTAAAAATGAATTGGATAAAAATAGTTATTATGCAAACTAAGAATGAAAATTAGATTATATTACAAATTCGGATTCATAGTGACTCAATCGATATATAACTGTATTATGTTTAAGAAATTTTTGATGAATTTTTTCACATAGCGGTTTCCTGCCAAAACAAATTTGACGTTAAAACATGAATCCGACATTTCATTTCCGATATTTCAAATTTACTAATACTGCTAAAATTGATAAAACAGAAAAGAAAAGCAGAAGTTAGCTTCTTCTTCAAAGCAGAAGTTAGCTTCTTCTTCATAGAAGACTAGCAAAGAATCAACTGTGCATGGATTCTGAAAAATGATAAAAACTGTAAATTTATGGCTAAAATTTTAATAAATTGTAAATCTTAATTTGTATTTTTTTATAATGATTTTGTAACAGTACAATTTGAGGGCCATAAAAAGTAATTTAGAATTGTCATAAAGTAATTTTTAATTTTTCTCATAAGAAAAACTGTCCAGATTTTGATCCATTTTGAAATGTTGACATATCTACACGTTTTAGATAATCCTGAAGACTCAATCAATATTTCTGGTCATGCATCTGCCTCTTTGTATGTGAATAACTCACAACTGCAACGCTCTAGATTGATGAAATTCGCCATATTTCTGGATCGCTATCAAATTTTGTACACAATGGAAGATTCTCAACTTCTTCAACTCGGCCATTCAAAACCATAAGAAACTAGGCAAATGAAATTGAGATTTGTTTTTTCCCTAAAGAACTGTAAATATGCGTCAAGTTGTGCATGAGGGTCTAGCATGAAAAATCTATAATTAAAAAATTAAAAATCTATATTCCATAAAAAGCTGTCACCTGGATCACATGTTTACTAAAAAAAAGTTTTAGACAAAAGTAGTAGAATATTTAGGTATTAGTAAAATATTTAGGTGTTCCGGAATGGGCCTAAAGTTTGAATTTTTTTTTTTTGGTTAAATTCGCAGATATCCGATTTAAAAAACAAATAGAAAGCAAATATTTGTTTTCAAATATAAAAATGTAAAGTTTAGAATGTTTTATAGTGAAAGAAATCGTATTTGTGTCACTTAAAATCTAAGCATCCTGGATCAGCAGTAAAATTATAATTTTTTTTTTCGAAATGAAGATTTATTGTTTACATTTTCATTTACTTCTTTTCTACTTTTTAATTAACAAATTTCTTGTAACCATACAACTCAAAACTATTACTAGATAGATTTTTTTTTTCACTAAACAGATTTTTCACTAGACAGTTTTTATTTTTTATTTTATGAAATGAACCCTATTTCTGGAGTAGGAGTTATAAAACTAAATAAAATTTTAAATTAAAAAGAATGATTAAAAAGGATTAAAAATATTACTTAGACACTTATTGAAAATAAAGTATTTTTTTCATCATTATTTCTTGATTGTTGTAGTTTCACAGGTGAAGTGATGCTCTGTTTCAGACTATATTCAACTGTTCAAACAATTGCTGGACAAAAAACTATTTTTGCCCTGCAATCTTGATCTTAGAGCTCATCTCATTGTTTAAAATCCCAACTGTGTTTAGAAACTTCTGTAATCTGTTTTACAATTCTTGTGATTACGAACGATTTCGAATTCTGTAATATCGCTAGTCTCTGTTGCAACGATTATCTGTAGTTCTTGTTGACTTTAGTTAGTTTTTAGAAATGCTTACGTTATTGTTTTCGGCTTCGAATTAGTAAGGTTTATGCAGTTCTCTGCCTCAACATTAAATTATGGTGGTTTGAAGACGCGCACAAAAGGAAACTCTCTGTGTGTATCATATGAGGGTTTTTTCTTTCTATAGAGTTAATTAAATAAATGCTTTAACTTCATCTTGTAAGTATTTCAAGCGTTGTACTATTTTAAAAAATTGTTGTTATACATAAATAATTCTTGTTTAATATTTTATGGTAAGCGATAAGGTAGAATAGAATTTATAAAAAAATTTAGCTAGTTTATATATATATATAGAAAGAGAACTAAGATTATTGTGACACATGAATGGGATCCTTCCTATGCTCAAATTGCAAGACAGGGGGGGGGTGCTTCAGTGACTACATCTGGAATCCGAAAATTTGGATTACGATATCAGGAGACAAATTCAATAAAAAACAAAACAGGAAATGGCTGAAAAAGATGAACCACATCTGTTGATGAAAGAAAAATAAAAAATAAAACTATGTCTCCAAGATAGAAGAATGTCATCAGCGGCCATCAGAAGTCAATTGAATGATGGTGGCATTTATGTCAGTTCAAGAACAATCAGGAGAAAATTATTAGATGTTGGATGAAGAAGTAGAATTGAACGAAAAAAATCCTTATTTGAATTTAAGCAGAGTATAAAAAGATTACAGTGGCCAAAGGAACGCATTAATTGGGTAAGTGATCCGTAATTATAAGTTATTCGCAGTGATGAAACAAACATATCGTTATTCAGTAGTGATGGTGAAAATAGGTAAAACATAGAATAGGCGAAGAACTACATCCTGATTGCATTCAGGCAACTATGAAGAATTCAGTGTTATAATTTTGTTATGCATGTCAATAGACGGTATTGGTCTCCTTCATGTTATCGATGAGACATTAAATGCAAGAAAATACATTGATGCTATTCTAAAGTCAAAATTTACACCTCCCATCACTGATCTCTTTCCCAGCAACGCATAATTTATTTTTCATCAGGATTGAGCTCCTTGCTACATAGCAAGAATATCGAAAGAGTGCTTTAGTACAAAGAGCACTGAATTGTTATCATGGTCAGGAAACAGTCCTGACTTCAAAATTATTAAGAACTTATGGTACCATTTGAAAACTCTTGTACATATGAAGCGTTCGTCAAATAAAAAAGAATTAATTGAGCCCATAATTGTTTTCTGTCATCCTGTAATAACAAAGAAAGAGTTTAAAACTCTAGTCAGCTCAATGAACTATCAAATTGTAGCTGTAATAAATGATAAAGGCTACCCTACTAAGTACTGATAACTCACTGCAGTCATCAGCATCTAATGTATGTAGATAATTATTGCCACTCAACTTTTTTGTATTGCAAATATTTGAATTTTACTTTTTGTATTGAAAGTAGCACTAAATTCTCTTTAAAACGATATGTAATAGTTTGCATTTTGTGAAACGTTACATTTTCTATAAGCATGTAAACTTAGAAAACATAAAAATTTTCGAAAGTGTCCACAATTTTGACCACCACTGTGTATATATATATATATATATATATATATATATATATATATATTATTGTACTCGACGAATGATAACCGTTGACAATTTCGTAAACATTTTTGTATTTGTACCATTAAAGAAAGTAGGTCCGGAAGTTGGACTGTCGTAGATATCCATAGCTTTCCTGACATGAAATTCGTTTAAATTACTAAAACAAACTGTTGTTTGTCTTGAAGATTCTGAAGCATTTTCGAACAAATATATTAATCCATTAGAAGTTCTATTTGTAACGATACTAGAAAACCAAACCTTCACTACTTTTCTCATGAGCGCAATTTTCTTTCATAAATTTTAGTAATGATGAAAGAGCCACTTTCTGAAGTTCAAAATATGTTGAATCTCATTCTTCAACCAAATATAATTATTTGTCATACATTACTATTCTGACTTACAATTTATTTACTTATTGTTACATCTTTTCGATAATCAAAATAAAGCGCAGTTATTTCTGAGGTGGGAGTTGAACTAATGTCTTGGCGATATTTCACCCTTTTCCGAAAATCCTTCGATTTATTTATCACCCCTCACTATTTTTTTTTTGGCGTTAAGCGGCGTTCACAAAAGGCCAACTATTGCGAGCAATGGAAGGCCAGCTTACTTCAGGAACATCACGTGACCCCCGACGGGACAATAGCAAATGGTTGTCTCATCGGGACAACTATTTGAAGTTGTCCCACTGCGGTCACATGATCTTCCTGAAGTAGACGTGACCTTCTATTGAGCGCAATAGTTGGCCTCATGTGAACGCTGCTTTACAGCATTTAAATCCGATAAAAATAGAAAAATAGCACATTCTATATGAGCTCCTGCTTTCCTGGAAATGACTCTACAGTCATGCTCAAAAAAAAAAAGTAGATTTTATGTCGATTGTTTTCCAGATAGAGGAGAATTGACATGTCTTGCAGTTGAGTATAATAATTCTTCATTTCATAAAATAATTTTTCGCTATTTCAAAAAGCTAAACTACATTATAGACCATAAATAAAATAATTGTTATTAACCTAAAGCATGGGTTAAAAATTTAAAAATATGCAATATTGTTAAAAAAAAAGTTTTTGCACAGATTCTGAGAGACCTAAATTTAGCATGGCAGATTTTATTTATTTTATTGACAATTAAGATTCTGAACTTAACATTTTTTGTACTGGATAAAATATTCGCCTTCAGTTTCATTATAAAATCTTCATTACGCATTGTCCAGATATGTAATCTCTTTTGTAGTAAAATTTTGCAAATGGTACTAAATGGTATGTGATTTTTAAATGTTTTCTTATAATCAGCTATCGTTGCATATGGTACATCAAAACTTCCTACAAGAAGAGAGGGGAAGAGGTTGTAGCACCGTGTTTTGGGACAACAGTGAAGAAATTTCATAATGGATAATATTCCTATCTTTAATATCAACAGATTTTGAGTATTTGATAGTGATAATAGTTTCAGACAAAACGACAATGAAGCAATAAGAGAATAGTTTGGTGGCGGATCCAGTGGCGGATTTTTACAATACGAGGTCACAGGCGAGAAATCATTTTGAGTGCACTCTTAATTAAAATCTATTGATGACAAGAAATTAACGTCTTTATTGCGTCTGACTTTACTTTTATACTTTTTTCTAATATTCGTTATTTAATTCGAAGACAATTCTTGTATCATTATTTATCGTTAATTTCCCTCATTTGTGAATATATATATATATATATATATATATATATATATATATATATTTCAAAAGGGAACCTAATTTATATCTTATAAGTTTGGGGGGTGGAGAAGAAAAGCTTTAAAAAGCAGTGTTCGCGAGCATAACGAAAATGCATTTTTACCTCATTCTTCTGAAGCAAGTTGAAATTGTAAAACAACACTATCAGGATATGGTTGTTTTATTTTATTTTTTCACTCCGTTATTTATATTGGAAAAGAGCTTGTATTCGTTACTTGCGTAACTCTTTTATTCTCCTGAATTAATTAAATTTTTCGAAAAATAATGTGGATATCAATATGAAATCTGAAACAATTATTTCCTCCGATATAACCCTTTTTTTAATGAAATCTCAAAAATAAAGCTCACATATATATTTTAAAAAAATTTGTTGTGATCAAATCGTGTAGCAAATTTCATGCATTTATTTTCTCGAAACTTTCGTGCGTGCATCCTCACGAGCGGGCAGGTAAACAAACAGACTTCCCATTGATGAATTTCGTCTAAAATTTGATAGAATTTGCCAAATTTCATACCTTCCAACTCGTCGTGTTCACAGACATGTGCTTTTCAACCACAATAGCTTCTAAATCATGATGAAAAACTCAAAATAGAATTTCTGGGTGAGTACAGTACTTGTCTATCATATTGAAGAAATTAAAAATTCTTAGTGCAAGACTTAAAGCAATTTGAAATGATCGGTTAGTCCACAAACTGAAATAGAAAATCATGTTTAGAGATGCTGATTTTCTACAGCTTGCGTGTTTGAAATTCAAGATATCCAACAAGGACCGTGTATGCTTTGTGGTTAAACCTTATTTAATGGTTCTTTGAAGGGTAACTCTAATGAATATTGAGTGGTTAATTGAGATGCCATTTTTTTTTCAGAAATCATCTCCATTATTTTTTGACTAGTGCCAGTTTTAACAGTTTAAGTTCTAGATGCTGCACATTATGTGGTCACTCTTTTAATAAAAGGATTAATTTAGTTAATTATTATATAATATTTTTAACTTAATCTACATGTACACATTTATTTTAGAGTGATTTTTTTGTTGTAGTAACTTTGTGGAAATACATATGCTTTTATTCATTATAGCTCATCGCTGTGTGCATCTACATCTGTACACAATTTTATATATCTATATCGTTGTCTACAAATACTTTAATAATAAAACGATGAAAATGAAACAGATAAGGACCTGATCTATTATACTTGGCAAATCGCAAATATTTTATAATTCATAGGATTTGTATTTTTACAAATTTATTTGGCAACTAAGCTAACAACATTTTAAATCGAACTACCAGCAACCCCCCAAAGAATATCCTGACAACACTATTTTGAATTACAGTAACTTTTCACGAAATCTTTTATAATTGAATAAATAATCGTTAGGACTTTAGATTAAAAATGATCAAAATTTCAAGTGATCTTTTAAATTGAGCATCATCCTCTTTTTTTAAGTCACTAAAAGAACAAAATTGTTCTCTTTTTATCGCTCGTATAACGACCCTTCCTTTTCTTTTCTCATTTGTAATGTAAAATAATGTAATTATATTATGTAATACAAATTAAGAAACAAAATGGTAAGTTCTAATAAAAGATATTTAAATCGAAGTATACCTTGAAAATATATTTGCATCCTAAATTCAATTTATTAACATATTTTCTGATAAGGAAAGTAAAATTAAATAAATATTTATGAAAAATAATGATAGAAATTATAATGCTAAATAAAAGTAAAAAATTACATTAAATTTTAGAGGGGAGGATAAATGAACAGTAGCATTAAGTAGCATTAAAATGATGCTTTTAAAAGGTGGTAAAAGAAATGAAAGCATGATTAAAAGAAATGAAAGGTAAAATTACATTAAATATTAGAGGGGGAATAAATGTACTTATTATTAAGTAGTATTAAAAAGATACTTTTAAAATGGTAATAAAAGAAATACAAGCATGATTAGAAGAAATGAAAGGTAAAAGAAAATGTATAAAATTTTACAAACAGGGAAAGAGACATTGAAAAAAATCGAAATACTAAAAATCGCGTATTTTTTTGCTTTTAATTGGGAAAACGTGTCTATAATTTCTTCATAATCTGGTCGCTGCACTGCGACATTTTTAATAATTAAGAACAGTAGTGAGATTGACTTATAATATTCCACTAAAGGTTCTTGATTGAAGAATCACGATTGAAGTATTTTAAAACAAGAAACAATAGCTTTAAAAATTGGCTATCCGCCAGTTTTCAATTTGGTGGAAATAAACAAAAAGTAGTTAAAGAATTTTCACTTATATATTTAACTGTGTTGAAATTTACTGTATTTAGAAGATTTTACAGATTTAGAGAAAAATTGAGATGATATTCTTACGCGCCGAAGTGTTCTTGCATTATTGAAAAATATACGATTTGAATGATAATGACACCAATGAAATAAAATAGAATTCCCCCTTAATGCTGTAACATAACACTGATTCAAAAAGAAGAATAACTCTAAGAACTATCGGAAATTCACGATTGATGCAAACGATTTTACTCAAATTTATCTCTTTCATTGGATTGTACAGATGGTGATTCTTTTTATGCGTATAGATTAAAAGATGTTATTGATTGAATAACATAATTTTTTTTTAAATTTCCATCACATTTATAGCTTAGATACTTCCTGAATATAACAGTTTTTTAAATTATTTATTGATGTGATGTTTTTTTCGTTTCTGTTTTTGGTAGTGCTTATTTTCTCCTACCTTTCATTTAGCTATTATTCATTTTCTTTCTTTCTTCTTTTTAAAGAAAATAATGTAAAGGGGAAAATATTCAGTAAACAAGACTGCAATGTGAAAAATTTGCCTTCGGGTTGAACTGCGATACACGTCGAATAGACTTTTATGACCCCCCCCCCCCCCCCAGTTCTCGAATCACGAGGCGACTGCCTCTAACGCCTCTACGGAAAATTGTCATTGCCGTCATGAATATATCAGAGATATGTTTTGAAAAGAGAAGATAACGAAAAAGATATCAAGTATATATTAAAGAACAGAAGATATTTATTTCTTTTGTAATTTTTTTTTCTTAAAAATATGCGAAAAGGATTCGAACTATAAAATTTTATTCTTTAATCAATTGTTTATTCTCTGCAAAAAATTCCATTCCTTTTTTTTTTCTTTTTTATCGTTTTAAAAAATATTGGAAAGATTTCTCATTCAGCCAAAACGCATCATTCTGTTAACTCATTTTTGTTCATATTTTTTATTCTGATGATTAAAAAACTTATCAAGCATTTCATTCATTTCTCAAAAGAAACTTACCGTAGGAGATGTGAGAATGATCAGATGGTCGGACATTGATTCCAATCAGATTCATATTAATTCTGAGATGAAGGTACAACGTACATTAAATCTGAGATAGGTCTTCGAAGGCAAGGCTCTTATTTTAGATCCTCACCTGAAAAGCAATATCAAATCGAAAAATGATCGGACATTTTTTTTTCAGTGTGTACAGAATTCAGGTTATCAGTTATTTTCTGAATGGAATTTCAGCATTGTGAGGAGCTAAACGTCCTGAGATCTCTCTATTATGAGTTTGGATTCGGAGTGTTGCCACCGATCTCTAATGACATCGGGCCACATTTCAGAATGACCAAGTTCCAGAAAGAATGATTTGATTTTTAGGAAATGAGTTTAATAAATACATGGAATGAGAAGAAAACACGATTGCGACTGCAGACACATAGCAAATGATCATAGTAAATAGGGAAGAGGCCTCCGCGAAACTTTATCACATAATAAAGGTGAATTTGTGTTTTATCACAACCGACTGAAACCACATTTTGTCACAGAACTACAATTGGAGTCATAAAATCACATACTAAATTTGATATATTTAAATCATTGCGTTTTTGAATGATCGCGTTTACATGCTTCTGAGACAGATGTTCAACCCTTTGTTGGAATTGACTCACAATTTGATAGGTGTCTGGAGTATAGATTTTAAATAGGATTGCCGAATTTCATCCATCTAGCTTTCTTGGTTTTATTGTTATCAAGTTAACTATAAAGTAGACAATACTTCCTCTGAATAATTTTTATTCAGAATTTGATTTTAAAAAAATACAAATTTAGTGTTAAAAACCGTATACCAAATTTCATCCATCTCATTCTAAGCATTTTTGAGTTATTTTTTTCACAGACAGACATCTTTTCAAAAATGCACTTTATCGAACTCAGGGAGATCTAAAATGTGAGATTCGTCACATTCTCGATAATTTGATATACTTAAATCATTTGAGTAATCGCGTTTACATGCTTCTGAAAGCACAGACCGACAGACATTCAACCCTTTATTGGAATGGACTCAAAATTTGATAGGTGTGTGCAATATAGATTTTTAATCTAGGTACCGAATGTTATCCATCTAGCTTTCTTTGTTTTGTACTTATCGTGTTAACTACAAAACAGACAGACTTCCTCTGAATAGATTTTGTTCAAAATTTGACAAAAAAAGAAAACTCCTACAAATTTAGAGTAAAAACCTTTTACCAAATTTCACCCGTCTCATTCTAAGCGTTTTTGAGTTATCACAGACAGACATTTTTTCAAAAACATGTTTTTCGAATTCAGGAAGGTCTAAAACGTGGTCAAAATTTCGAGTATGAATATTTTGACGATGACAATTCTTTCTCTATAGTTCATATATGGGAAAATAAAATGAAAGGTAGAAGCGCAATTTAAATGGAAGAAATTCGAGCAGAGTTATTCCCCCCCAAATAAGCGATACATTTTGTGCTAAAGCAACCATTCTGACAACCCTGCGCCGGCTTCCCCGTACGCGCGACTGCGACATCTTCCATTCGCTCGTCCAAGACTCGCTCCAAAAGGATTCTCCCGGAATATGAGAAGGTAAGTGCTAATTGTGTCTCCCTTCACAAGGATTATTTCTCAGTCTTCTCGCACACCATCTAAAAGGTTGACTACTGTCAGAAGGGGAAGCTGTTGCCATTTTTTATTTCATCTGGGTGACTGCACTGCCCAGCTACCGGAGATCGACTGGGTGAGGAATTTCGGTCTTCCGAAAGAGGATGTGAAAAGAGAGCACTTTTTGAGGTTCTGCTCATATCAAAACAATGCGGCTATGGGAGCAAGGGAAAGGCCCAATCTGTTACTGATTGAGAAAAGATTTCTTTCCCGATGAAATGTTTCAAATCGATTCATTAACCTGTTTTGACGCGTATAAGAAATGATAAAAATTTAAGAATCAATCATTTAAAAAGTTTCGAGAGAAGGTGATCCCCAGAGCTGAGGAGATGAGAAAAACAAAACTCGGTTTAAATGGGCGGCACTCAAACTGATATTTTGTTTATAAATTAAATAGAGATTCAAAAATAAAAACAGTGTATGTGTTATTAAATGTTTTGGCTTGTTTAAAAAAATTTATTTTACTTTTTTTTTCGTTCTTGTTATTATTTTTGATTAATATATAAATATCTATTTCTTAACATTCAATTTTGAGAAAAGGGCGTATAATTAAAAATAAAAATTTATATATCGCCCCTAAATAAATTGTTATACAGCTGACTTTTAACAATCTATATAATTTTATATAGACTAAAAACATACTTAAAATAAAAATTTTGTCGAGTAAGAGAGATTTATTGTAAGAGTTAGTCATTCTTATATTCATAAAAATGCAAGGAATACGTGTTCGGAAATTTATTGTGCCTATTTTGGAAAATGCGATTTTCGATCGGATGCAAAACGTACGTATTAAAATAAGGTGTATAAGGCTTGTTTCTAACAAACTGTAGCAGAAATATTTCCAAAATTAAAATTATGAAAGACTGAAACACCCTGATAATGTTCATAAATATTAGCTATTTCTTTTAGTAACATTTTAGTCCCAAAAAGTTTGTGAATTATGAAACGTCTTGTAAAACCTCCTGTATTAACTATGCTAGGCTTAAGGGTTGACATATGGATTGGCGGCCTCTCTAGGAAAGTTTTGTGTGAACTACCAATTTCCAGCCAAGAATTGGGGGAGGAAGGGAGAATTACAGAGAGACTGCAGACACGTGACATTTGTCGCCATCTGCCGACAGGCGCTACAACAACAATCCGCAGATGTTTACGGAGATCTTGTTAATATTATGGTATTCCCAATGTCAATTAGCATTATTCTCATCTATCTTCAAGAGAAACTTAAATGATCGATTTATTTACATTATGTCAAAATAATGTTCAACAAATAATAACATATCAGTTTTTTTCCCTCTCTTTTGCATTGAACATAAGAAAGCTCAATTGAAAAAAAAAAAAGATAAATTTAGGGAATGTGGCATATCAAATACAATTACATTCGTAAGTAGAATATAGAGGAATATAAAAAGAACTCGAATAGTGTCACAAATAAGAGTAATAAAAAAAGGATTGTTCTTATTTATGGCAGCTGGTTTCAAATAGGAGATTTGATATATGACAAATTGATTAACTTTGAAGGGAAAAAAATGGCCTTATGCCTCCTACCCTATTTATATTGTTGTTTGTGTGTTCTGATTGAAAGAGAAACACATACTAAAAGCTACTCACATTTAATTGTTATTTGATCGATAATTTTAAACGATCGATATTTTTGGTTCAAGATATTTATTAAAATACCTAAAATAGTTATCAGTAATATCGTAAGTTTCAAAATAATTTATAAAAACATTTCTGCGTATTTATAAAACATTTTCTGCATATTTTTCGGTATATTTTGGTATTTCTTGTATGAATTATTGAAACAATAAATCATCAACAGTTAAATTTTTAATTAAAAAATTTTTTTTAGTGTTAAATTTCGGAATTGGCTTTGTGTTTTCCTGATCTTTAATGTAGCTTTTGTATGTATAAAAAGATTTTTAACATTTTGCACTGGTGTCAAATATTAATTTATTTAGCAGTTTTATTGAACAATTCACTTTTCTTACACTAAATTAAAATTAATCTATATCTTATATATTTACTATTTTTTATATTATATAATAATACCTTTTTATAACATAAAGTTATTGTGAAATTCTTAGTACTTTTTTCTTTCTTTTTTCAAAATACAGAAAATTTTCTCCTTAACAATAATAAATTAACAATAAACTGGCAATTTACTACGTTTTTCTTTTGTTATTATAATATTTCATAGTTTATTCAGAAATTTGCATCAAACTACTTTGGATCACTCATTCTGTCTAATTATCAATTATAAATTTAAATGCAAATATTAACGGTTTGCTTTTTTTAATACACCGAAAATTCAGCAATGCTGAACTTTTGATGTAATCACTTATTACTTATTTGGAAATGACTTTCATAAATTTATTTAAAATACGAAGCAAAAAATATTGAAATTACCATCAAAGCTTAGGATTTCTTTCTTCTAAAAAGTGGTCATTCTGAAGTGTTGTTATTTAATTTTACCTCTTTGCTCTTTCGAAATTCAACCTAATCAACCAACCAGCCTAAAATACCCAATTTGTTGATGAGTTAAAGGCATCCTTTCAGAACGCTTTTGAGCTGTCGACATGTTCACTAATCTTAAACGCAGCTCATTTAAATGCTAACTTCCTTTATTCCTTTCCTTTTTTTTTTTTTTACTTATTTTTTACCTTCTGACCCTTCAAAGAACTTGGATTTTAAATGCAAGCCTACCAACCCTGTTAGAATTTTATCATTTGCACAGCTCGCCCGTTTTAAAGCTAGACAATAGCCTACGGGCAAAGGGGCACTTACTATCAAAGGAGATGACATTCATACATCTTATTTCCATTCCTAATAAAAAAAAATTAATTTAACTCATATTTTGTGAGCAAATTATTGATATTTATAAGGTTATTTTGAAAGTACTATTTCTTTTTTAAGACAATTTGAATGTTGTTTTGTTAATTTAAAAAAAATTAGTGACTTTTTTATTAATTTTTTGAAAAGTTGGCTTTATTATGTTTTGCAGTAGAGTGTAAATTATCTTCACTTGGAGACCCCAGGTACCTCTGAAAGTTTTTTCAATTTCCCACATAAATATAATTTGTATAGAAGAATTTTTCCCTCATTCTTTGTAATTTCTGAAATCAGGTATGAACAAAAAATTTAAACACAAACCAATATTCCATCAAGAAATGGAGGGATTATCAGTAAAAACTCCAGTCTGCCATAGTTGCCTTTTTAAAATGTGTTTTCTAATGAAACTTTAAGTTCTTAGTTTGCATATGAGCGGCCATTAATTTCATAGTCCTTGGTATTAAGGGTTTTCGTATCTTGCATAGATTCTAAATGATTTCCCTGATTTCATTCTTATGTGAAGTTGCCTGCATATGAACTTTTTTTCTCAACGCTATCAGTTTCAAATCAAAATGTCTTTTTATTTGAATTCAAATCGTGGGATATTGATTTTTTGTGTTAGTGGTATATTTTGAATTTGAAATGTATTTTTTCAAATTTAAAAGCTCTTCAAATTTAAAAGCTCTCTATCTGACGTTTATTATATCATTAGCTTCAAAAGAAAAATTTCATTTCGTGAATAATTGCTCCTCGAAAACGCCTGCTTCTGCATTGAAAATATTACTAACTAGCCGCCTTTGGCGACCAGCCGGTTCGCAAATCTTAATGTTCGTTTAAATGTTAATAATTATATATTTTACGCAATTCCTACTTTAATAGATTCTTCATCAAAATATTTTAAAACTTCAAATTTTGATAGTCATATAATTCACTCATAATATTATGAAGGCCTTCAGTCATAACGTTATATGGATATCTCTAATTTTCTGTTAGCTCTCGTAGAATTTATGCTTTAAATTAAAGTGGAAAGAATTAATTTGCAATTAATATAATAATATTTTTTACTGAAACAAAGCATTTTTTTATAATATGGTTACTGATAACAGAGTCACTGAGCGTTTAAACTTTATGGACACTAAAGAATATCTTTCTTAATTTATGTTATATCCCAAGAATTTCTCAACAAAATTTTCTCAGATTCATCATGAACAGATCGATTAATTAACAATGTTTAATTTCAAATGCATCAAACACTAAGAAAATAAAATGAATCGTTTAAAAGAATCTGTCGAAAACAGGTTTAAAAAACTACTTAAGAAACGATGTACTTAAAACTATAAGCATATACAAAAAATATATAACTAACATAAATACAATTTAATTACAAAAGCATGCAACTAACCTAAAAATAATTTAAATCAAGAATCATCCGTTGATAATAGTGTCAACAATCAGAACACAATGCGCATGCGTGAATTTTCAACGCCAGTTACGGTAACGCAAATGCTTGAATTTTTCTACGCCAGTTGGAGTAACGCTATGCAGATTAGACATTTCTAATTTCCTTTATTCTGTGTTATTTTAATTCAAAAGTATTTCAGAATGAATCTGAAAGATCGATTAATTAACAATGTTTAATTTTAAATGCATAAAACATTAAGAAAATAAACAGAATCGTTTGAAATAATTGGCCGAAAAATTAACCCTAGCCTCATTACTGTTGGGGAAAAAAACTGAATCCTTACTCATTTGGCGGTGGGGAAAATGGAAGATTTTTTTTGTCGAGAAAGTTAGTTTTTAATTAATAATTAAAATTCTAATTAAAAATTTAAAAAAGGGGACCCCAGGTGCACATTCCCGATCTCCAAAGTATACATGTACCAAATTTGGTAGCTGTAGGTCAAATGACCTGGCCTGTAGAGCGCCAACACACACACACACACATTGAGCTTTACTTATAAGTAAGTATGGAGTATAGATTTATTCGTGGCGGCGATGCATTTCAAGTTAAAACAACTGTTTAGATGTCAATACTTTTAATCCCACTGTCTTGTAAAACAAAATTGGTTATCTTAATCCAAAAATAAATAAATAAAGTTGGAATTTTGGACCCCTAAAGGGAAATTTTCGTTTCAGGTCTTAAGTGGAATAAATCAATTCATTGATTGATATAGCGAAAAACGCGTAAGTCATCATTATGCAAGGATTTTTTTTAAATACTAGCTTCTATACCAGGTTACCCTTTTTACGCGAATTGCTTTGATGGCTAATATATTTCTCGTCTTTTCATAAATTGCATATTAGTGTTGATTGAAAAAAATCTCAGATCAAATAATTTTACTGAATGAAATATTCAGTCTAGTGAGTTAAACGGTTGCTATCATTATTTAGCTTTCCTGAACTAAAGATCTCATTTCTCGAAATTACAAACATTTCTAAAATTCCAATTGCACAATATTATTTGAAACCATTATCTGCTTCGGAAAACACAACTTAGAAATTGCTGATATATTATTCTATAGAATTCAGCTCTAATATGGTCTGATCGTAGTTTTTGAAATACCTGTATCTGCATATCCGACTTCAAGCAGAGACATCGCTACATAAAATAGCGTTTCTTTTTGTAAATGGCAATTGACGGATCATTTCCCATCCTGAAACTTTATATCAAAGAGCGTTAAAATTGCAATTGCAAATAAACTTATGTTGTAAACCTTTATTATAAGAGTTTTTAATAATCTTATATGGTAACATACAACCTGTAAAAAAAGCAATTAAATGTTAAAAACTAGCCGTCCCAAGCTGGTTCATCCATCAAATTAATTATATAATGTCGATCAATTTTAATTTAGATATTTGATGTTGATAAAAATTAAGCAGTTAATACGGTATTCATTGCTATTAACAATCTAGAAATAAATTGGAAGATACGTAAAAGTAGAGAGGAAAATATATTGCTATTTTAAGTAAATTTTGTTGTTTAAGCAAAATGAAATTATACTGAATGTTTTGCAACTAATAAAGTTAGTGATTTAGGATATTACATTTAACTGTTAGAAAAGCGCTCGGCTTACTGACTTTCCAAAACATAAGATTGAATAATATTCATCATTTTGGACAAGCTAAAATTTAATTTAAAATTCAATAACTGCGCATTAGTTAACTAATTATAACTATGTATTTAAGTATATTAATTGTCGCGGAGGCTTTCACTCTGAAACTAAGCAATATTATCATTTTATGAAATGCACTGAGAAAATAAAAATTCACAATTATCTAAATTCTTTATTTTTATAAAAAAAATACGTAACTTGCGCATTATAATTCTGAAATAAAATATTATAAGCACAGAAGAAAACTTGTAGCATTCATTTGATCTTAAAACATCGTAAGAAATGAATGCTTGCCGAT
>JAPMOR010094922.1:141916-177447 GCA_026543865.1 Argiope aurantia | reverse complement strand
AAATCCTCAAATTAAAATTATTTCAGGCTTAAAAAAATACAGATGGAGAGAGGAAAAAATATAATATTCTTAGATTTTCAGTTATTACTTTTTGATAACATTAAGAGTAATGTAAAATTCTTGATTCAAAAATTATCTGAGTATGATATTTTAAATACCACTCACAAGTTTTAAGATAGAGTACATTTTATTTTTACCTGGAAATATTTTCGGAAATTTCTATCATAAAACATCGAAATTTCATTTATTTTAATTTCTTAAAATTCTTATTTAAGTTATGAAAAAATAATTTAGAAATGTAAATTTCCATATTGCGGAGTTTATTTGGGCAAAATCTAATAAACCCTCATAGAATTCTGATTGATGGAAATCATGGACTGACTCATGGAAGACTTTTAAATTATGCAAATCAAGATAAAAATGTATTTTGATTAAAACAATGAAGTATAAAAATAAATATATATTACCTATAAAGCAATCTTTTCTGATACAACCCCCCCCCCCCATACACCTTGCAATTTATTATTCTACGACGTAAAATTGGATTACTGGAAGGTTTTTCTTTTTTGTTTCTTAAATGCTTTTTCATTTGAATTTGAGTAACTTAGACATAATATCACCTGGAAAAAGGGATTGCAAATATGCGAAAGAGAAGTATCCCGATCCAATAAGCCGGTTCTCTCTTCCTTTTTTTAGTACAATAATAGTTGCGTAGTTAATTGGTGACATTTCGGATGATGTAGCGTCCCCATGACCATGATTATAGGCATTATGTAACAGATCGCAATACTCGTGTTATACTCAATCATTTAGTGACTAAGATGCCAAAAAAGTTTTATGCTTACTAAATATTGAAAAAGAAAATTATAAGGCATTTTTCAAATATTGAAAAAATAGAGTATGTCGAGAATGTTCAAAGATTTTTTAAAGTTTACATAAGGTAAGAACAAAAAAAGGAGGGGGGATGAGTATGTTGTACAGGAAATGTTTATACATTTTTTAAACGATTTAGGGACCATTTAATTGATGTTTAAAGTGTGAGGACAGCTTTTTTAAATGTTTAATTTTTTTTCTGGATTAAGTTTGCATGCTATTTCCATGACAGAAGGGCGTTTTGTACAATTTCCAGAAGTACTGGCTTCCATTCTTTTTCTACTACTTTTCAGAGTTCATCAATTGTGGCGGATTTGCACTTAGGAAGAACTCTTTTTTTTCAACTGATCAAAAGCAAAATAGTTCATAAATGAAACGACTGGGAACTTCGCAGGAATATGTTGAAAATGTATAAATGCAATACCTATATCAGACTTCATTCTTTTAGTAGTATTTTTCGAAATATGACGCGCAGCTTTCTTTCGGTGAAGATTCACTCTTTAAAATTCTTTCGGATAAAGGAATGGGATTTTTTTCCTCTAAATATCGGATGTAAAACCTTCTTTTCCTAGCACGTTGATTTGATTTTAACATCCCCCCCCCCCTCTCTTCTTATATTTTATCTCCCACTGTAGGAGAAACCTACGACAGTCATAAATCCTTTACTGAAACTTTCTTTGCATTGATGGAACCAGGTTTGCAAGTTTTATTTCTCTTCGTTTTCAATGTATATAGACCTATTTTTATTTCAGTCATTTAGGTAAACCGATTCTTCATTAAGAGTCGCAATGTATTTTCCATTTATCTCTTGTTAAATATTTTCATACTCGATTCTACAAACTGTTCGGCATTGAGTCTTGGCAAAAACTAGCGAAGATTATGTTTTTTAGCTATTTCTGTGTTGTAAAGCTTGGCCTATTATTTATACATTGTTGTTATATATGTATTGAAAGACTTAACAATTGATTTCAGTCTCCGCGGATTTTTTGTTGTTACCAGCTGTTTCACTTTAGAAGTATTTGAAACAGTACTTACCTTTTACGGTACTGTTAATCACTATTTCCATGTAGAAATAGTGATTAAGAGTGTTTCCTTTCCGATTACTGATGTTGTTTATTTTGCATTTAAAAACTTTAATACAAAACATTTTACAACGTTTTGAAATTATGGAGTAAAAATATTTCTTTCGGAAAGCGCAAATGCATATATTTCAATTCACAGATTGTTTGCTTGCGGTATGTTGGAAGAAAAATAAATTTAAAATTAGTTAGTGATATTTCTGATTTCGAATAATAAGCTGTTGTTAGGAATCTGTATTCCAAAGCATTTTCTCTTTTTTCAGAAATTCTTTATCGAAATCGGTCGTGTCAATACCATCTGTATGTATTGCTTAACGATAATAATAATATAGGAGTGATAATATATATCATTTTATATTGTTAATTTTTCTTGAACATTTATAATGCTGCAGCAGAAATTGTGCAGTGCCATTTCAGTAAAAGCCGATTTTTCTTAATTACCGTTGCATCTACCTTCATGCAGCGCTAGTAGATCCCCCTGATACAGTTTGACAGACATTGTTGAACACATAACGCTTAAGATATCAATTTGCTTTTGTCGAAATACCAGATATAATCGACAGCTCCTAAGGGACCAACCAGAAGATTCCACTTATTTTTAAAAAATGAAAAGATTATGTCGGTTGCTTTGCTCTTAAATGACAGTCATTCATATTTCTCTTTTCATACTTTTGCAAGCTTTCTCAGTATTGTTCATGAAAATCCATTTTTATGAACTTTTGTTATAAATGAAATACAGATGGTTGTAAAAAAATACAAATTGATATGAGACGGCCAAGTTTTTCGGCATCACTGTAATCCCAAAGTACATTTTTCTGTCTCATAGATATAACCAGGATTTCATCAGATATGATGATTGATATGAGAATTCTCTGTTGTCATGCACCTCATTTTACTAGGATCAATCAAATTCAGAATTTCTTTTTTAATTGCTCCTGAATTTTTAAAATCGGCCTAGAATTATGTTATAGTTTATTCGTCTGCAAATCTCGTGCATGAGATTTATTCATTGATATTCATTACTTGCAGAAAAAATCCTTTATGTCCATTTGTGACTTTGTAGTTTTTTTTTATATATATATTTTATTTGAATGCCTATATTTCGATATCCAGTGCTTTACTTACAGGCAGCTGAATTTACATTAACACTGTTGATTGAAAGAGAACTTGCCATTGTTAAATTTTATTCCCTCGTTTATATATGATTCAATTTTGACATTGACTTTTTGCAACTTTCATCAGGTTTTCAGGTGATTGTGTTCCTTATGTGTTTCTTTAAACTCTCAGGAATTTTTGTCTTTTGCCATTGACGAAATTGACTTCATGGTGAATGAATCTGTATGTGTCACAGTATGAGTAGCATCTTGACTTTTGGACCATTAAACTCCACATCAGATCAAACCGGAATGAAAGTAATTGCAAACATTGTTCAAAATAATATAAGTTCATTAATAGTATAATAGTTCGAAATTTTATTATTTTATCTTACAACTGCTATTTGACAAAATGATCGTTGTACGTATTTCAGACAAAATGGGCCACAGGAAAATTATTTAACTGCTAATACATTTATTTTTTGCAGATCAAGGGTCTAAGTAAATAATATGGTAAGTAATAGCTATTTTATTACAAACATTCAGAAATGCATGCGCAATGTCATATAGCAGCAGTTAAAGTGTTAATTATTCAGATTATGAAAGTTTAAAACAAAAGGACTTAGATAACGCCAATTGTTTAGGTTTTGCAGTGTATCAAAATGTTTTTATTCTCTCAAAAATATTTTCTATGTTTTAAAGATCAAGTTAGAAAAACAATATTGTTGAGACTCTTTACTGTATTAATTATTGAAAGTATTCCGAAGCACTCCTCCACAGAACAGTGCAATCGATTGCTTCGACCAGAGACAGTAATATTTAATCAGAAAACTTGCAAGAAGAAGTGAATTCTTTGTTACTTTCGAGAGCTCTCAGCGGAGATATTTCCATTTATTTTCATTCAAGGATTATCGGGAAGACATTATGCAAATACAACTAAGCAACTCAGTTTTCTTTAAGCATGTTGGATAAACCGCAAATTGAGATTCTTTGCTTTCGGCCATGGCAAAAGTTTAGAATTTTTCTCATGATACATGAATATCATAGTTTTTTTTTATTCATACTAGTGGCATGATCTGCTAGATTGGAGCGTGCTGAAGCCTTACAGTCGAGTTTCTTGTGATCTTTGGCTTGTATCAGCTTCTTCAAATTTTAAGTATGCGTCAGATAATTTAAGTCGGACAGCTGTATAATAATTTGCAGACATGGATAATTTCAAGACATTGAATGGATGGTTTGAAGTGTTTCTTTGATTTTTCTAAACAAATCAAATTCCTCGACTTATCTTCTATTCTTTTATATTAATAATGCTTATCATTTTTGCAAAAGACAAGATTCAAGATTTGTTAAAGAAATCAAGTACAACTTTTGCCGATGTTAGGCATTTAAAACAAACAGCATTTTAAATGAAGGTCTGTTCAGTCTACAGAAATAAAATCTACGTATATCTCTATAATTAAATACAGCTCATGTTGATGTTATGTGAGAAGTTACGTAGTGAAACGTTATGGTCAGTTAAACGAATTTATTTTCAAAAATTCGGAAAAATAGAAAAAAAAAGTGTGATTAATCCGCCTAAAATAAGTACATTTTCAGACAAATTACCCGGAAAATTCAAAAACAGGCCTGCTTCAGACTATGATATGCAAATTAGCGGAACTTGTTGATGTCGTTGCACCTGTTGCCGAAAACAAGTTTTAAAAGCTTTTGCTGTTTCTATAAGAAGAAACTATTAGTCAAATTTCGAAATAGCCAATTTTTAGATATGAATGTTTGACATCACTTATCGGAAGAATTACGACGCCATTCATTTGCACGAATAGAAGCCGACCAGAGTCAATCTTAGTAGGAAAATTCTTAAACGTCAGCCTTTTGGCAATTCATAGATCAGACATTTTTAGACTCGAATTAGCTTCTAGAAGATACAACCTTGAGAGACCTAGAGCTACTGAACACTTATACCAACTCACCTGAGATGTTTTTCTTCTAAAATCCACTAAGAGCCTGATATTCTAATCAATTGTGCTCAGAAGATTTCACGAAGGAGGATTGTGTATAAGACGCCTAACAGTGTGCATATACCGCTCACATCGCACAACCGAAATGAAAACTTTAATTGAGAATGCACGCATGATCCTTACATGTTTAAAACTAATTAATATATGCATTTTACAGGAGTTCTATTTTAAAATACCGATATTTCTGCTTAATGTAACTCCACTGGGCTTTTCCTATTGGTCATTCGTGTTATAATTGAAATTTGAATGTACGTTAAATAATCTTGTTAACTTTATACAGGTTATAATATTAAAAGTTGACTAAATGGGTTTAGACAGGAAATTCCATTTAGTATATTTGTGAGTTTTTGGAGCTCACAGATTATTTCGCTTTTGGGCTCATTTTCATTTGATTTCCTTATACTGAAATTTTTTTTCGTTCCACTTAATCAATGCTAGTGAAAAAATGTATGAGAAATTTGTTCTAAATTAATGAAACTCATATATTTCAAACCCTTTGATTAGCTTGTTTAGTTTAACAGTTGTATTTGTTTTTATGTTTGTCTTATTATCCTATTGCTTTAAATTCATCCAATTATCACTTCATTGAGCTATTTCGTAGCATATGAACTTTTATTCTTGATTAATACTAGTTAAAATCAATATTATCTAAAAAATTTCTTAATGACTTAGAAATTACTCTGAAATTGACCTAAAGACGTCGCATTATCCATTTCTATGGTGCGAAAGCGTTTTTCAATATGGCATTCCTCAAACTCACTAAATGTCTATGGCTGTTATGGCAATTAGTTTTGTTCAGGAAAAAGCTAAACATTACCATAACTGCGATACAAAAAGTCTTGATTTACTTGAGATCGATAGTTTCAGTTATTTTTTTTATTTTCTCACAACTATTTTGAATTCATGACTTTAAAACAGAGAGTTCTTTTAAATTGATTAAAGAAGCCTCCGAATGGTCTGTAATTTAAAATCAAGTTTCCAAGTGTCGTCGGAATAAAATCACAGAGTGAACTTCATCATTAATAAGATAAGACGCCTATTTTCAATTTATAATGTACAGCATAGCCAAAATCAAATTGTGACGAAACTAAAACATTATTTTGAAGCCTTGTTCTTGTTGAGCTAAACTTTCCTATAATTGCAGAAAAAAATTATTTTGATTTATTAAAAATCAATAATTTTAGTAGTCCTTAATGTCTGGCATCTTATTACAGCCAAAATTAATTTATTTTTCCGAAAACGATTATTTTTGCATAATATTATTATAAAAAAAGTATCTTAACGGTTGACAATTTGTAATGAAAACCCATAGTGACATCGCAACAAAGCCCAACGGAGAAAACATTCAACCTTTTCTTAAATGTGACGTTAATTTTCGATTTTATACCACATATGGCATCTCTGCTGTGTCTAGCGTGACTCCTTAATGAAGATAAGTTCCACATGGGAAAGGGCGAACCTTTCCATAACAGCGATCCATTAAAAATCAATAATTTGGGTAGCCCTTAATGTGTGGCATCTTATTACAACCCGAGTGAATTCATTACTTCCAAATCATTGGCTTTTTTCACTCAGCGAAGGCGATTATCCAACGGTGACACTGATTATGATAAATATCAATTTTATTCACTTCAAAACCTCCTTTATGGTCCATCTGATATTCAGAAAATCCCTTTCAAATTCGTTTAGTACCTTTTTTTCTTACACCTGGACATTTTTCATTCGAGATATTTATATTTCATGTCGGAAAAGGGAGATTTTCTCACCCTCATAAATAATACATGAAGAAAGAATTCCGTTTAGTAATAGAAGAGAGCATTTTTTTTAACTTAGGTTTTTGAGACATTGAATATAAAAGAATTTTCGAGTAAAATTCACTTTCATAAATTAATAAGAAAGTGCATTATTTTGCTCATATTGATGAGAATGTAAATACCCTCAAGCTGTAAACATTTATTCTTATTTAAATCAATCACTTCGGTTTTTATAAATTGTTTCGTATTTTTATAGAAATTCATTTTTTGACTGATGCTCAGTTTATTCACTTCTACTGTATTCAAATCAAATATGATTCCTTGTAAATAAATTTAATGTAAACGGCATTTTAAAGTTGTCTCTAGAGTACGATATAACTTTAATGAAATTCAAAATATATAAATGGTTTTATAATTTTTTTCTAATACTTCAAATTGACTGACTATTGATTACACATAATGCATAATTAACTTCTTTTCCTTTTTAAATTCCATGATGAATTTTCGTTTTAAATTGTGCACGAATGCCTTTCGAAATATTTGCTATTCTAATATTTCGTTCGATGTTTTTTCAACTTTAAAATGAATACGAGAATGTGTGGGGAACAAAACTGAAAAAGACTCTATATTTTATAATATTAGGATGGGGGAGGGTACGGTCAAAGTGATAAATAAATTCAAGATACTATTCTAACTATTAAATTAAGGATTTCATTAAATAGATAAAGATATTACATTATGAAAATTTTCTACTTATGCAACTTTCAGCTGTAATGAAAGATTTAAAATTCCTTCAAGAATTACTTATAAAAGTCTTTAAACCTACACTGCCACAGTAGTTTTCTTTTAAAACATCCTTCTTAAAAGCCGTTTTATCCTTTCTCCAGTAGGTAGTTATTTGATGAACTTATTCGATCAAATGAAGGCAACAGATATCAGCACCAGTTGTCATTTTTTTTCTTGTTGATTTATACGCCCAACAGTACCGTTTTCACAAAGAAAAATCAATTGATTGTGCCCCAGAAAAGATGAATGTTTCTTTCTTTCATCAGTGATTTATAAACACTCCACTCCAGATAAGAAAGAATTGGAAAATAAGTAACATGAATTGTAATATTCCTTTTTTTTATGATCAACAATTTGCCCAGTGAAAGTAGAATTCTTAATTTTTTCTTGAAGTTATGAAGGATTCAACGAAGTTTTAATTTGGGAAACCATAAAGAAAATCAAATTGATCTCCAAAAAGCAATTGTTGAATATATTTTTAATAATTGTAAGAAATATCGATCATAAACATTTTTATCCTTCTGAAGATTTAATATTCTAGAAAATACACCATTAAAGACGTTTATTTTAAATTCAACTCTTTTACTTCATTTTGGATGTTTCAGATTTTTAGAATCAATTTTTTGGATCGACAATAGAAGTTATCAATTAATATATTAATGTCACACAGATAGTGACATATAGAAATTTATTTGAGGAATATTCATTTTTAGATTTCATAATATTTACAACCATAAATGATGAAGCATATTAAAAATTAGAATTATAATAAACAATATTATAAAAAAATTAAGACAAAATTTAATAATAAAAAGAAATTCCTAAATACTTATTGAAAGTTAAAGTATATTATGAATACAATTAAAATTCTAACATCGAATATTTCTACCAAGATCTCGCACTTTTACAATTTTGTTTTAACATCTAAATTTTTGATAAAAATTAATTAAAGTAAGAAATTAGGAACATTATAAAAAGATAAGAATTAAAATACCAATTTTTAGAATTTTTCGTATTACTAGCACGAACCAGAATACTAAAGTTATAGGTTATACACGAATTTATTCTTAGAATATTGAATATTAATAGAAAGACTATAATATTCTTAATCAATACGAGTGACATATCAATGAAAATGTGAAGTTTAAAAATACTTTCCCTTGGGAAAAGCCATTAAGAGGAAGTTGCATACAATAACAACAATGATAAATAATATCAATAATGAAGGACAAAATGATGTAACATTTTTCAAATAGTACGAGTCACATGTCTATCAAAATTTGAAGTTTTAAAAGATTTGGTAAGGAAGCCATGAAAATAAAATAACATAAAATATTTACTCGAAACTTTAACAATCATTAATGTTGGCAAGTCTGTTGATCAGCGAAGGCGGTTGATAATAATTGTTATTAGCTTTTTCTAAGCTCTTTTAACGATATATTAAACGGATTATATATAAAAAAAACCCTGCATGAAGCCACTGTGAATGCCACAAGAAAAAAAAATACATTCATTATATAAGAATTAAAATAAGTTCTGAATGTGGTAAAAATTCTTTTTTATATTTGCAATTTTTATTTATTTTGATGGTAAGTCTTATCTTTAATTTTTAAAAAAGGTGAACTCTAAGAAAAACTTTTAAGTTATAAAAACTAGATTTAAAAAAATGATTCTTTTTTTCCCCTTTTTTTTTCAGTAAAGTATCTTATATAATTAAAATGGTCAGACTTTTCCAATTAATAAGCAAACTTTATTATTTTTTACCTGAAAAGTAGAAATACTTTTACTGTTAGACTTTCTAAAGAATTTGTGTGTGTGTGTGTGTGTGTGAAAAATGAATAAATAGAAACACTAAATTTTTTTTGAAGAAAAAAATGCCAGATGTATAAGGAAATCTGTTGTCTTACACCAATAACTCACGTTATTCCGTGAACCAAAAAAAAAAAATGTTTTATTTTATTTTATTTATTTACTTCTTTTTAAAAACCAATTAAATTATTCCAACTGCAGTATTAATTAGAAAGATTTCATCGTCAAATCATTCCCTAAAAATAGTCCATTTCTCATATTTAGAGGTAAATAAGATCTTGAAATCCTAAAATATCGAAAAACTTATTCATTTTACCTTTCTAATTGAGAAAAAGTACATTATATTAAAACCCCGATGGAAAGCTAAAGAGTATTAACTCCAAACTATGGCACATCCAAATAGAAATTGAGTGACATCAAAGGATACAATTTTGTTTTGACTTCATTCATAGATGTGAATTTGGACCTTTTTCTTATGAAACATTTCATAAATTCAACCAGTAGAAAATCATGGGCATCTTCTAACACGGCCTTAATCATATGATACAGAGAAGCATATTGAAACAGGGCTGAAACCCCCAGAAGTGATCATCATTCCTGAAGAAGCGCTTATGTGATTTGACACCCATGTTAAAGATGTCCAAAGTCATCTACGGCATAAATAGAGAAGCTTCAATGTAGATAAGAAAAGTCACTGTTTACAATAATAAATATAATGGATTTTTCCTAATTGGTCACCTCAGCATGGCGGTGCATACAATTGCTCATTTAACTAAATTAACGAATCCCCATCTCATTTTTTGAAGCCGAAATTAATTGAGAAATAGCAAATACCAAAAACAGTAAAACATATTCATTATGGCTCGGTTCATGTAGTGAGTCTACCACCATTAAATCTTCATCCTGTTTTTGGACAATGATTATTTCATTCAATTCTTATTCGTTCCTCAACAGGCCTTTCGTTTAATTAGGGGCATTGTAGAAGTTGAAACATTTAGTATATTGGGCTTCTACATGATGTAAATTTCCTGACGGTGAGTTCTTTTCTAGAAATGTGAATTTTGCTGTTCAGAAACCCTTTCAAGATAAATTAATTTGAAAGAACTAAATTCTGTCAAAATACTCATTCAGTTTCCCAAATTATTTACAGAAGCTTTAATAATTCAACCTTCCTCTGTAGATACAATGTATCTTTTTATTCCCCTGGGGGCACCTCAAATACAAAGATGAGAAATTTCTGGAATGGTGGTTGGTTCTTGCCGCCCTAGTGGGTACAGAAACGGTGTGGGTGCCGTTCTGTACCCAGCGAACGATACTACTGATATTGGGATGTGCCTTCTACGGGAAGGGTTGTACCGTGGCTGGTGATGACTCTTAGGACTCAACATTAGTTCCGGCTAGTGCTGTCACGCTGCCCGATTGTTCAGATATTTCCCTGTACCTGAGGGCAAATCGGAGTAGTCGTTTACTGATAATGTATCTTTTAGCTTATTTGCGTCTCCCCCCCCCTCAGTTTATGAAATACGAATGATTATGAATATTATAATGCGTTATAGAACAAGTATGAAGTGTGGTGATTTTAATATTGATTGGTGTATGTCTTTATTCCAGGTGAACGGGAAAGAGTTGTCGAAGAACAGACACGAGGAGCTGGTGCGTGCGACCATGGAACCCACTTCCCCTTCAGTGTACTGCGACAGCTGTACTCAGACCGAGTGGACGGGTGGTTGGGAGTCCCCGCCCATCGGCCTCTTTCCCTTCAGCCAGAACAATCTCATGCATTTCGGCAACGAAGACCACCACTATGAGACCCTGGAAGAGGCCTTCGGTCATGACGATGAGATGGGAGCCTGCGAACTGGAATATGAGGTACATCCAATAAAGAGGTTTTGCAAAATATTAATTAAATTTACAAATTTCGTTTAATTTTCTTATGATAGATCCTAACTTCCTTGGGGATTTTAAAAATGATTATTATTTGTCATAATTAGAATTCTTTTCAAATTTCAAAATTAGATACTGGAAAAATTTAGCGTTAAACAAAAGAAACCAAATTAATAGAAAATGCGCATTTTTACAAGTAGAACTTCGAAATGAATAGTATCTTGTACAAGCTAGATAACGTTCCATCGCATCCAAATTGAATTTTCAGCCCTGGGCAACTCTCAAGGGAATTAAAAAAAAGGTGTAATATGAAAGAAGGCCAAACACTGGGATACCTCGAGCCGTGAAGCCCAAAAGGAAATCAGTTCCGAAAGGTGAGATTCAAAAAATCCAGAGCAGCCATCATCAGGCACTTATTGCCACAAGTGAAGCAAATGTTCTTATCAAGATTTTTTCTGATATTTGGAAAAACACCATTTCCGGACCAGAAGTTACACACATCAGTGTGTCGAAACAGTCGCTCAAAGCTAATTCAAGAATATGATGATGGCAAGGGAGATATAACAAATTCGGATTAAACAATTTTTTCTAGATTTGATCAAGCACCATTTATCCGACCTGCATCATAGCAAATTGCCTGAATTTAATCAGTTATACCCCACTTCTCCACTGCTTGTAAACAGCCATGGCTTGATCTTCTCTTAAAGATCTTGGGATTCCAGAAATTCTCAATAGTTGTACCTTTCCTTGAAAAGTTACTACTATTGCCACTCTGCCGATATTTTCGAGTGCTAGGAGGAATATTCCAACTCAGTGCAAACACTCATTTTTGGCAGTCGTTTAGGTTAAACTTGAAATTAATTTGTATATGTCTCGCTTCTTTAAAGTTTTTAGAAGACGTTGAAAAGAAGTCCTATTTATTACCAGGTTCTTACTATCATGCCTAAAGTTCTGTTGCAGCTATTGATATGAAAACCCCATTTCTATCGATGATTTTACACATACTAACAATTTCAAGGAGATCGGGAGTAAAAACCTGCAAGAACCTTAAGCTTCTAGAACTGTTGCTGCTGCTGTGGTAGTTGATGATATTTGCTTACTGAAGATATAGGAATTTTCGCTGTCTATAATTTTATTTCCATAATTTTGTTGTATTTAATGTCTATCGCGCGTCTCATTACTCCAAATACCCTAATAAGACCACCCCCCGAATCTAACAATAAGACAATGGAATCGTCATTCGTCGATCACAACGCAAACAATCGGCCTGAAATTAGGTCTAGTGAGAAATAAAAGTCCCAAAATATTAAAATCATAACGCGTTACTGCCCCCCCCAATACTATCACTATAAACAACTCACTATGGCAAACCGACTAAAACGTTGGCAGTAATTTCTAATAAATATTAATTGGACAGCTATCAAACTTTGATATACAGTCATTTGGCGCCTTGAGAGATTGGCAATTTTTCGGTGGCGTTTTTGTTATCATTACGGAATTGCTGCCGTTCGCGCCACATTCGGCCATCTCATTAAAATTTGGAGTTAAACTATTTTGTTGGCGAAAAAGATTGTATATCAAAGCTGTTCCTATTATTAATGTTTAGTCCTATGGTGAGGAGAGTGACTAAAAACTAACAATGGAACCCACTTAAAGATTGTTGTGCAAATAGCAGCAGCAACATATTTCTCCTCCTTCAACCGCAGACACCTTCTTGTCGGCGAAGTTTCGACGCCCAAAAAGGTACCAAGGAAAAAGGCATGCAAGATCACGGAAAGAAAAATTTTCAGCATAAATAAAAATGGTAACCGGAGTAAAGGTCGCCAACAATGCAAATTTGCCAAAAAAATAATATAACTAAAACCTTTTTCTTTAAGAAAAAGAAAAAAAAAAAGAAAAGAATGAAATCTGAAAAATGACTTTCTGGGCGAAAATTCCAAAACTTCTTTGTCGATGAGGGCTCTTGGCATACATCATTTTTTTTTTTGTTGTTATTGTTATCGTTATAGCCGATTGAAACAAGATGGGGGTGAGAAGTATTTAAAGATTTTTAAGATTGCATAATTCATGCTATTTTTATTACTGGAAATTAAACACTTGAATGGATGTTTTCGTTTATCAAAACTTGTTTATTTTTTACAAAAGAATTGAAACAGTTTTGTGAGTCAGTAATAACTGAATTTCGATTACTCTGCTCTTCATAACTCGAAGCTTCGTTACCATGTTTAACGAAAATTTCGAAAGTGAATTATTAATTCGATATTCTTTCCTTATTTCATTTCGAGTGGAAATTTTCATTTATATGTGTTAATCAAATTACTTCTGCATTAATAGCAAACAAATTTCAGGAATTCCTGCCTTCATTTTTTTCTCGGCAACAGTGCGCATAGAGTACTTCCTTTTACATTTTCACGAAATTTCAACCCAATTATCTAAACATTTTGAAATACGGACTTCAAATTTAAACTCGTTATAATATAGTAGAATTTCTGTTTCTAGGAAGTGACATTATATCGAAGCCACTGTGAAGAAAAATTGGGCCTGACTCTTTGTTACGCCTCTCCAGATGATCCTGAAACTAATATATTTATAAGCGAGGTAAGATCATTTCATTCAATTACTTCAGATTAAGTGATATTCTCGATTTGAATAATAATTCAATTTATTTTTAATATTTTCAATAATTCAATTTATTTTTAAAACATTCTTCTGCTTTTCCACGCGTACAGCACATTAAATGAGAGGGCAAATACTATAGTGGCCAAAATTGTGGGAGCGAAGGCATTTTGATGGATCGATCCCAACGGCTATTATGTTAAGATAAATATTATAATATTATGTATCATTTCCAAGATAATTTCATCAAGAATTTAATGTAATAATTTTTATAATTAATATTTGTATTAGAATAGAAATATATAGAAAAAAATAATATAAGCAAACATTCTCTCTTACAGCAATAAATAGTTAAATAACCTCCAGGATCAATTATGCCCTTACAAAGTCGTCCCACGGTGTTCACTAATACTTTTAGTTCTTCAGCTGCCCTAATGTTATACCATCATTGAATAATTGATTTAATTAATTGGGTTTTATTGCTAGATTGCTTCTTGTAACAAGTTTCTTCAGCCGGATCTATAGATTTCCGATGGAGTTCAAGTCTGCGCTTTCCCAAGCAATTCCAATTGTGAAATAAGAATTTTTACATCCAATGACGGCATGGAGCTTAATTCTATTTCTTCGTTAACAGGGAATGGGTTACATGCGGAAGACAAAGCAATTTAGGAACGAGTATTTGATGAATGTATTCTTGGGCATTTATATTCGCATTAATCAAAAAATTTTGTCCATGTCTTTTGCTATTATAAAACCTTAAATAATAGCACTAACTGGATATAAAATAATCGATGTAGTATAATCAGGGTGAAAATCTTTCCCTATTCTTCATACGTATTTTATGTCATCGGTGACAAATAGTGAGATTTTGGTCTTATCAATGAAAATCGTACTGCCCCAATATTCTGTCCAGTTAACGAGATGTTTCGTTATTCTATTCCTATTCTTCTCCTTGCGTATTTTATGTCATCGCTGGAAAATAGTGAGATTTTGGTCTTATCAATGAAAATCGCACTGCCCCAATATTCTGTCCAGTGAACGAGGTGTTTTGTTATTCTATTCCTATTCTTCTCCTTGCGTATTTTATGACATCGCTGGCAAATAGTGAGATTTTGGTCTCATCAATGAAACTTGTAATGTTCCATTATTCTGTCCAGTTAAGGAGATGTTTTGCCCTTTTTAATCTTTTAAAATTTGTTTGGATTTAAAAATAGGTTTTTTTTTCGTGGAATTCTTATATTTAGACTAGATTCCTACAATCTGGATCGAATAGCCTCAATTCCAAACTGCATTGCACTATTTGATTTTGTATATTTCCAGACGATTTTCTTTTGTCACATTGACACAAACTTTCAATTATTCTATCACCACTTTTTTTTTTGCATCTACCAGTTCGGTTTTCTAGTAACTACGTTTCCTTTTCTTCAAAAATTTAAAAATACCGCCTTTAGTTAGATTTCTAACATTTTTCTTTCTAATCTCATTATAAATGAAACCCTGTTCAAGCAATAGTAAAACTTTTAAATGTTTTTTTTATGGACAATCTACTCTTTGTGCTTTTTTTTTTTTGGAAAAATGCAAAAAAAAAAAAAAAAAAAAAACTGATGACCAATTTGATAGCAATCACAAAAGTTCTGGAAAAACGGCTTTCTCTCCACTACAAAACATGGCGTCAATTGCTAAATTCTACTAAAAACATCTTGTGGATTGTCTAAACAATCGTGTTCATTGGCCACATTCAAATGAAGAAACGCTATCTTATCAATTAAAGTAAAGCGCATTTCTTTCTTCTGCTAATCTAGATATAATTTTAAAAAATAATGGTAGTTATATATAATTTATAAATTACATTCATGGTTAAATTATCTTTAAAATGATACATAACATTATGTCATTACTACAAATATAATTGCGGTTATCAGTCTTGAAATTTTCAAACTGTGCTTTACCTAAAAGATTTCCACAATGTTGGTCACTACTGTAAAGGCCTACTTAATTTTCTAACTTAACCCTTTAAAGGCCCATTTTTTTCTAGTCATATTATGTTAAAATATTTTTAGGCTTGAAATTAGAATAAGAAAAGGAATTCATTTAGCTTATTAGATAAGTTTAATTTGATTAATTAATTAATTTGGTTAATTAATAATTAAGTAACTAATCAAGACACATCATTTTGTCTGAGATAAAGAACTGAAGCATCTAAGTTTCTGACTTACTAAAAAAATTTAGCAGAACTTATGCCAACCTACATAATTTCATACAAAGATTGATAAATTTGGCGGGAAGCATACTTCCCACGGCCCTAGAAAGGGTTAATTATTTGAAAGAATATTAACTTCTCTTTCAAATAATAGAAAAAGTTTACCAATGCATTTTATTTCTGAGACATTCTTAAGGTGAGGGAAAAATCGTTCAGGAATTATTACTTAACTCAATATATATTGAATAAAACTGAGAAGAATGCGCGGGAGATAGAAAGAATATTGATCACACCTAAGCAAATAGTTTCAGTCAGAAATCATTCCAACCGTCTACACCACTGATTTTTAATTCACACTAAAAATATAAATATTGGGTTAATTTGATCTATTTGAAATGAAGCGATGCCTGTAAGATAACTTCATTTATTAATTTATACAACTTTTTTATCAACATTTTATTAATTTATACAACTTTTTTATCAACATTTTATTAATTTATACAACTTTATTCTCTTTTTTTTTTTAAGAAGTGGTTCCTAAATTATTTTATGCTACGGTAGTTTACACTTCAAATCTGGCAGATTAGTATCAGGATGTTCAATAAATACGTCATTATTTAGTAAAACTATTTTTAGAGATAACTTTCGCTGATTATATAAAGGGCTGCGGAACATAATATTGTTTAAAAAAATTCTATTAAATATAATTTGAAGAATATAGCAACTTTTATATTTTGCTCCTTTACTTATTTTTATCTTCTTCACAAAATGTAAATAATCTGATAATTTGAAATCTATTAGAGTGGACATCTGTTCATGACTATTAAATTGCATTAAAATATTTTTTAAAAGATTACATAGACGGAAATATATTTTTCAAAAATCGAAAACAAATGTAAAGTGAATTCTTTTTTGTATCAACTTAATTTTTCAAGAAGAAAAAAAGTGCACATTTAAAGGTTCTTTTTATCAGAGCTGAAGTACAACAGCTAAGCCTTTTTTTTTTTTTGTCTAAATCTGATTATTTATGCTATAAACTTTCTCTGTTCTTTTAAATTTTAAATTCACTGAAATATTATTAGAGAAAACCTTTTGCCCACACTCTAAAATATCAATACAAGAGTGATTACTTTTGTTTCTAGATTGAGCCTGACAGTTTAGCCTCCAAAGATGGCAGAATCATGGAAGGTGATCAACTCTTGCAGGTAAGTAATATTGCTTGCGAAAATACTTTCGAATGATCAGGCAATCAACTAATCATCAATCCAAGTCGAAAGCAAATAGATTTCTCTCTGTTCTACGAATAATCGATATGCATTCTTTGTGTACTTGAGAATCCCCTTGAATATGTAAAATCATGCTACATATACTCTTGCATTCTTTATTTTAATTTTTAGGAAATTCTGTAAAAGGTGTAATTGGAAAAATTAAAAAAGGGATGAAAGTACTGGGAAATTTCTTTGTTGTAGCAGACTTTAAAATTAAAGAAGTTAAGTAGTTCAGGAAGGTAACTTTTTATTAACTTCCTAGAATGTCAAACTTCTATTGTTTTTCCGAAGCTTTAGCGAAATTACTTATCCATAATTTAACAAAAATATCTGTTAAGGTTTACAAGATCTAGAAAGATAAAAATTCCTTATTAACTGTAATCAAAGGCAAGGAAAAGGACATATTAATGCTAAATAAATCATATGTGTATTGCTTCAACGTAAATTTATCCTATCCAAAACACTTTTTATTTTAGGTTTTTAGTTATTGAAAAGTTTTTATAAAATGCATTATACCGGGATTATTTTATGATAAATCCCGCATTAATGGGTGTAGTATTATACTTTTCAGAATTTATCCATCTTTGATTCATGTTCTTAAAATTTCAAAATTTGATTGCTTTTTTTAAGTTATTGCAAATTATTCTCTTTGTCATAAGGCCTTTTTTAATTGAGCAGGTGGTGGACGAATTCACCTGCCCCGTAAAAGTAAATGTTCAATAGGATTGAGCAGCTGTAGGAACTCTCAAAGCTTTAGAATTAAAAAATCATAAATACTTTGAAATTCTTTGAAAATCTTCAAATGAAAGCTGCTGAATTCCATTTATCTAGGGCAGTTTTTGCTTGCTTTCCGTCTTATAATTTGGAAATATTTTTATAAGCTTTCTAAAATGCTTCTGATTTTTACTTTTTTTAACTCTTCTTTGCATGATTATGGACATTTCCATCATAACATTTAGTGAACAAAAAATTGTACTCAAATCAGGTGTACTGTAAATCGGTTGTTACTGGCAACGTTTTTGAGGACTATTGCATAATAAGGAAAGTAGCTGTAAAAAAAAAAAAAAAAATCAAATGTCACAATCATTATAGCGGGTTTGAACTTGTCATTCCGTTGTTTGTTGTGGTTGGAAGAAACGTGCGATTTCTTAAATATTTTTTTATAATTAATCTGAGATTATTATTTTTTTTTTGCTAATAAGAACGATAATGAGGGGAATAAAGGTTTGTTTTTTGTGCTTCTGTTATTTTCTGTCCAATTTATATCGAATACCCCAAATAATCTTCCCAAAATCATGTGACAGAAATTTATATCACTAATCAGTTGTTTCACTTCTAATGTATGACGAAAATGTTTTTTATTATAGGTTTATTTTGTGTTATTTTTGTAGAAAAATTTAGAAGTGAGGAACATTGGAGATTGGCCAAAAGTAGTTGGGTCACTCCGGTGCAAATACCCTAGTGCAAAGGGTATTCTACAATCTCATGCAGTAAATGTGGAATTAATTTGTGCCTACATAAGAATAATAATTGTTTTTTAATTATCATTAGGAATAAAAATGATATAAAGATATATTATTTTATTTATTTATTTTGTACGGAGCTTAACATGCAAATCCTTAAAGATTATTTCCTTAACATGCAGTACTGTTTTTTAATTATTTTATATTATATATTTATACTAGGATTTTTTTAAACATTTTTCCTTTAATCTAGAGCATGAATTATATCACCCTGATTTATTTCGCACACAAAAAAGAAAAAATCATGCAAATAAGGGTTATTTCTGATTTATACTCACGTACTCAATCAATTATTACACATCTTTTCATTCTTTAAATATTTGGAAATAGATAATAAATGTGAAAGCTGGTTTGAGCATTTTAGCCAATCTTTTAATCAAATTCTTTTAATGCTATTGTATTTTTTCTTTTCATGGTACGTTGTTAAAGCTTTATATACAGTGGTGGCCAAAATCGTGGACACTTTTGAAAATTTTTATGCTTTCTAACTTTGTATGCTTACATAAAATGTAACGTTTCACAAAATGTAAATTATTATACATCATTTAAAAAAGAATTTAATGCTGATTTCAATACAAAAAGCAAAATTCAATTATTTACGGTACAAAAAAAGTTGAGCTGCAATAATTATCGAGATACATTAGATGCTGATGACTGCAGTGAGTTATAAGTACGTAGTAGGGTAGCTTTTATTTTTTATTACAGCTTCAGACTATATTTTATTGAGCTGACGAAAGGTTTAAGCTCTTCCTTGATTATTTCATGATGCCAGGAAACAATTATAAACTCAATTAATTCTCTTTTATTTGATGACGCTTCATATGTACAAGAATTTTCAAACAGTGCCATAATTTCACAATAATTTTGATTTCAGGAAGCTTTCCTGGCCATGATAATAATTCAATGCTCTTTGTACTAAACCACGCTTTCGATATTTTTGCTGTGTGGCAAGGAGTTGAATCCTGCTGAAAAATAAATGATGTGTTGTTGAGAAAGAGAACACTGACGGAAGGTGTAAGTTTTGGCTCTGGAATAGTGTCAGTGTATTTTCTTGCATTTAATGTCCCATAGATAACATGAAGAAGACCAATACCGTCTGCTGACATACATGACCAAGTCATAACACTAATTGAGTTCTTCATATTGCCTGAATGCAGTCAGGAAGTAGCTCTTCGCCTATTCTATGTCCTACATATTTTCGCCATCACTACCGAATAACAAAATATTTATTTCATCACTCCGAATAACTTCAGATCACTGATCATCGGTCCAATTAATGTGTTCCTTTGCCCACTGTAATCTTTTTATACACTGCTGTAAATTGAGATAAGGATTTCTTCGTTGAATTCTGTCTCTTAGTCTAACATCTAATAATCTTCTCTTGATTGTTCTTGAACTGACGTAAATGCCAGCATCATTCAATTGGCCGCTGATGGCATTCTTCTATCTTGGAGACATAATCATTTTATTCTTCTATCATCAGAAGATGCGGTGCACCTTTTTCATCCATTTCCTGTTTTGTTTTTAATTGAATTTGTCTCCTGATATCGTAAACAAAACTTTCGGACTCCAGATGTAGTCACTGATCCACCCACCTGTTTTGCAATTTCAGCATAGGAAAGACCATTTTCTTGTAACTAATTAATCTTAGTTCTCTTTCTAGGTATCTAATATATTCTTTTATTTGATGTCATTGCTTCTTAACTAAATATCAGAAATATTCAAACTATATATTAAAATGATTTACAAAATTTCTAACTTGCAATTTGATTACATAAAAAACAGTCTTCCTTCTACAGAAAAAAGCACAATAATGACTTGTTCCAACTTTAAACATGATGTCAGCATCTGCTAGCAGTTATTAATATTTGATTGGTTCCCGGAACAAGAACATCGATTTGTCAGGAAAGTTAGAAATCACAATACATTTCATCAATGTGTTTGTTATTCAGATTAAAGTAAGAATAACTTTTTTTGTATTGCAATTATTTGAATTCTGCGTTTTGCATCGAAATCAGTATTAAATTCTCTTTAAAATGTTATGTAAGAGTTGGCATTTAGTTGGCAAATGTAACATTTTCTATATATATATATATGATTTAATATCTCTAGGTCAATGGGATTGATGTCCGCAATAGAGAGCAAGCAGTATCTTTGTTTTCCAGCAAAGAACCAGAAATTACACTTTTACTATCTAGACCAAGAATGCAGGTAAATTTTCTATTACTTTTCAATCGAATTTACTTGATAAATTATAAAAATGTGTTAATAAATAAATTATAAGTCCATCCAATGGATTTTCAGCAATAAATCTTAAATATAACTTATGCCAAGTACGTACATTCCAAAATAAAATTTAAAATTCACAGAAAATATCCTGATTTTTTCAAACCATAATATTGCCAGTGATACAGTATATAAAATCAGTTAATTTGATTTCATTTGCTGGTGAATCCCAAATTGAAAATGGTGTCTTAAAGTTTTTTACACCTTAGAAATTCTGTACAATGTAGATTTTGATGTCTTTTGTTATAACTTAGTAGCCCATTTTCTTTTTCTTGTTTTAAATTAAATAAGATGAATTTTCGTATGTAGAAAAAAAAAGAAAATTCGTCTCCCTGAATATTGAAGATAGAAATGTCCATCAAAATATTTAAATTTTTGAAAACTGTATATAAATATTTTTGTTCTATATTATTTTGGGATTTAATCAGAAAAATAATAAAAATTCGTTCTCAAAGTTTTCATCGGTTTTCTTGCATCGTTATATGTATTGCATTTGAATTAAATTGTATTATGGTATTGTAATTAATTTTTGTATTACTTTCATTATCTTTCCATCATATGGGATTTATAATAACTTATTTAATATTTTCATTACCTTTAAAGGCTTTTACTTGCACGAGTATGGCTTTGAAAAGCATAGTAAGATGTATATATCTATTTTTCAATAGGGAGAAGATGATGAAGATGACGAAGATGAAAATTTAAGACTCGAAGACTTTTCCAAAGAACTTTACATGGTTTTGTATATTCCTTTTAAAGTTTCTAATTCATTTTTAGTTGCAACAAAATAGATATCTTCGCTGTTATATACAAATGTCTTATACCAAAAACCACTGCCCAGCAAAATATACGAAATTTTGATATTACAGGTGCAATCACTTACGGCATATGATCTTTTGTAACAAAATGCAACAATGAGATTAGATGTAGCAAACCTACACGAGTGTTTTACATCAATGAAATGTTTTGGCAAATTTGATATAAGACATTTTGATACAATAGTGATGACAGATATTATATAGTTATTTCCCAACTTTTTATTATTTATTTTCTTAAGGTGGAATTTTTGTTTTGAAACTTCAGAAATAAAGTCTGCATTATACAAAAATGCTCTGCCTTTTTTTTCTTCTGTTTAAAAATCTTTAATTCCTTATATATACTAATGACTCTATATTAAACTGTTTATATCACTAGAATAAATGTCAATCATTGCCCTTTAACTCGAGTATAACATTAATGTATACATTAGATATTTAGTTTTTGAAATTATTTCGTTATCCGAACTGTAAATCTATAAAATAAAAGCTCTTTTATTTAAAAGACAATAATATTGCTTCATTTCGTATATTTTTCTTCATTTTCAATTTGTATCTTTTATCTGGTTTTGGTAAAAATGTATCTCAATCCTTAAATAACATGTAAAGAACATAACTTTTTTTGAATTCATTATTTTTATGTATTCATTGTACGCTGTTCTTAAAACAGCTTAGATGATATTTAAAAAAAAAATTATTTTTTTCCTTGCAAAACCCCCGGCGAAAAGACACTTAAAAAAATACTTTTAGAATCATAAAATATTTGAAGTCATTCATTTCATTATAATCTACGACTCAAGCGAAGTATGTGAGAAATGCTGCTTACCCAGCTTTGTAGAAAGGCATCTCAAGCCTTAAGGAGCATTGTTCAAAGAAAACCGCTTTTATTGTGAAAAATAATAATTGTAAAAGAACCTATGCCTCAATTTCTTTTCATTTTCTATTTTTTAAATCCACTTCTTCCTAGATCTTTGCTTCTTGGATATAAAATCATACCATTCTTTCTCTTTGTTCAGACTTTCATCATGGATTACTTTCTCAGCTGTTTGTTTTTATAAAGGTTGTGCTTCAATTAGATTCCTGTATTCATGTTCAGGGCATTTACAAAGATATTCAAAATCAAAATCTCTTGTTTTTGAAGCCTGAAAGTTATATTCCTCATTTTATTACTTAGGCAGTACTCTTTGCAAGTTGTTTTAAGTATTCTTTCTTTATTTATATATGGCAAAGAGTAACCTTTTCTTTCACACTCTTTTATTTAATTTGACTTTTTTTGGCGAAATTTTGTAATTTATTTTTAACTCCTGATACGATGCATTTTTGAAATGCTTCACATTTGTTTGTACTGTATAATAGTGCATTATCTTATTTCTTTCAGAATAAAATTAACAGTAAATCGATCATATTAATTAGATTTTGATTCGGTAATAGAGCTTTGCTTTCAAAAGATAAACTCATGCAAAGTAAAAACGATTGGACAGGCAAGTGAAACCATTCTGATCTGTTCTGCAACTTCTAAATTTCCCTTAAATTATATTTAATATTTTATCCTTATATCCTTCTTGGTTCTTTTTATACATGCAAAACACTTTAATCGTTTTAGGAACAATCTTATAATATCTCATATTTTCTCAATTCCTAATTACTTTTCCAGGCAGTTTTCTTTCAATTTTGTAACATACTGTCAGAGCTATTAAAGAAATTTGATTCAAATGTCCCATTTTTGAGAGAGAGAGAGATATAGACATTTTATAAGCTTTGAAATGAGTGCTACTAGTTGGGAATTCAATTCGAAACAATACTTTTAACAACATTAAAAATAATGGTATCCATTGATAATGTGGCTGTATTCGCCTTATACTTTATAGCATTATTATAGCATACCACAGATATGATATTGACTGCACAGCATTGCAAGCTGACATATTATTGAGTATTAACTGATCTTAATCTTAATTTTGAAAAAGTGTAAGACAAATATCTGTGTAAGTAATATCTGTTTAGACATTATAAATAATGAAACTTTTTGGAATAAAAGCTATAGAATAGAAGCATTCTGACAGAATGTAGCTTATACTTTTGATTGTTATGAAATTGCATTTGTTACACCTCTAGAAAAATAGTTCGTCTTTGGATTTGTAATGTTGATTAAGGGAAATTATATCTGATAGAAATTTTATTATTTTTTGTCATTGTAGATTCAACAACGACGCAACAGACCTGATTTACAAGAAGTGAAATGTGAGAATGAAAAAGAAAATGCTGCTGAATCTGCCAAAGAACTTGGTTACAATGGAAGTCGCATAGTTCTTCCCCATGGTACAGTTCCTAATTCTGAAAATACTTGTCAGTCTTTGATATTTAAAAATGGTGAGCCTGTTTCTGAAAAATGTGCCAGTACAAGCACGACAAGTTTATATGATATGAGTCCCGAAAAAAATTTTACAAAGCCAAATCAGATAGACACAGGACAGCAGCAACAGTCGGAAGAAGATTCTAAGTAAGTAACAGCTGTAATAAAAGCACAAATTCTAAATAATTTTTCATTACATATCATATTTTCATCATTTGTCGTGTGCTTGAACTGATCTTTCACATGCTAGGAGAGGCATAAGAACACAAATTACACTTTCATACCAACCATTTTAGCTCCGCATTTTGACATTTCTCAACTTTTTTTCTCAAAGTGAGTAAAATATTTTTTTGATAACCATACAAATTTGTCAACAAAATACGAGTCTTTCAAGCATAATGTGTTTTGCCTTGGCTTTTAGCGTAAGGTAATATGTATTTTTATGGTAAATATGGTACCATACAGATAATGGGGTACGTAATATAGTAATTGAGATGATATATACTATGTTTCCAAAAGTTAAACATGAGTCTTCCGCAGGGAAAGAAACTTGGATTTTATGACAATTTGTCGTAACCAAATTTGCAAGGTGACAAAGAAAATCACCATTCTTTAAAAATGAATGTTGCAGTTACCATCAGTAGGATAGAAAGAGCTCATATGTACTACATCCTTTTCTTTTTTTGGTGTGTTGCATTTTTCTACGTCGCATATTATGATTCTAAAAAGCTTTATTTTTTTCAGGGCAATATCACGTGTTCAGTCAGATACAAGTCTAGACAAGGAAATGGCTGCTCTTAACAAAGAAATGCAGAGTATTCAAATAGAATGCGAATCATTAGTCAGCCGTCACATTAGAGAACAGTGGTTTAGATGCCGTGCTGGACATCAATATGTAGCTTTTGGCGATATTAGAACACCTACTGTAGAGCCCTCCCAATCAATAATTACACCGACTTGCACAAGTAACGATACGAAAGAAGGTTCTTCAACTCCTGCTTTACCTGTCCTCCCAAACGAAAAGAACCTTTTAAAACATAAGAAGGAAAGCGTCGCACAATGGGTTAAAAGTGTGGCCTTTGAAAGTAAGCCCAAACCTAAGAGGCTTGGTAACGAGTCTTTGATGAACTCTTTCACAGGAGAGATTTCGGCTCGTGGAGCCCCGCTGACCCTTGAGCTTGTTCCTATACCAGACTGCAACAATGGAAAATTTCCTGAATACGAAGAACCTCATCAAAATTTCCCTAATTCCCCGAAGCTTGTAGATAAAAGCACACAGTTATGTGAAAGTGATGTTGCAAGTGTTGTCAGTTGTGATACTTGTCGATATTGTCAAGTACTTGTGAATCAAAAATCCTTGTCCAGGATCTCAGATCAAAGTACTCGTTATATTCCAACTTTTGAGTACAATAATCCACAGCCACAACAGCAATTTCAGTGGCAGGGTACTTCGAGAGGAATGAGTAGAACCACAAGCAGTGATCCTTTCGTTGCTGAACCTAGTAAATTACCTGTCAAACCAGCAAGTGTTGCTGGTAGGGATTTTGTAGATCGTCAAGTGGAAAGGAATAAGAATTATGTAACATTTTATCCTTGTGCCACTATGTACACTAATCAGGAAAATCTGCAACATACCATATGGCTTCAACAGCAACTCTTTCGTCAAGCGTTGGCTCAGAAGCATTACAAAAAGGCTAGTACTATACCCACTTGCGCTGTACCCAATCTTAAACAATGGAATCAGAAATACCCTTCATCTTCATTGGACAGCTTACCACCTTCCAAAACTACAACTCATCCTTCCTACGTGCCGACACCTGGTTTATTAACGACAGAACCCCAAGGATTATCTGTTTTGAAAAGTCCTGGTAATTTTTGCGTATTCTTTTTAATATAATTTAACAATATATTTTCACAAATTACTATTCCATTCCTGACAAAAAAGAAATCAATTTAATTCACTCTACTAAAAGGATATAAATTGTATAACCTCGGTTTATCAGCAAAAATATTTTATTTAATAGTTAATTGTAATCTTTTAATGAGGAAGACACTGAAAATTTATTGAAGACTAAAACTAATTCAGGATTCTTTAAAATCTTTATTTCCTTTTGGTCACTAAAGCCAAATTTTGGATCACCATATTTTCTTAACTTCAAACTAGAAACGATGCAGCCTGAGTGCGCAGTTTTGGAGGGAGGAATCCAAAAAGAAGAAATAAATAAAATAAGAAAGGAAAAAATGAATTAATTAACTGATAAAATATTTTCACAAAAGAAGCATAAAAAATAAAAGAATTATAAACAGTATTTTTTGCAAATATTTATATTCTTTTTCTCCTTCAAGTATTATTCATTCATTAGCACAAGATACTCTACAATATTGTTACGGTATTGCGCAATTTTTCTAATGGTGAACATTGCCGTCAAATTATTGTACAAACATTTTTTGCTAATGGTGAACATTGACGTCAAATTATTGTACAAACATTTTTTGCTAATGAAGTGTATAGGAATATTCAGCAGGAGATTTTTCAAAAGTTTCTGCGTTTGGCTGTCTTTTTAGCTTTAATGATTAATCTTCTATTTAATATGAATTATTTATCAGTGGAAAAACAGGGGCATTTAATTTAAATTTGGGGTACTTTAGCAATTCGAGTTTCAGATCTCACTTTATTGGAACTGAAACAATACCTGAATTAATCTTAAATTGTGAACTATCTATTTCAAGATTTAGAATTAATATAATATCTGCTCCTGAACTTTTTATCAAGCTGAAAAATATTGTTTAAAATATCACGAATAATCTTTGATTTATTTTGCCTGATGAAATAGAATAGCTGTTGAATTAATCTATAGCTGTTTGTAATTCTTAAATATTTTTGCTCAGAATCACACACTTTTATTTTCTTGCAGTTATTACACCAACCGAAGAGCCCAGTGATGAAACCAAAATGGAATGGAAGGTAAAGCGTAGACCCGATGGAACTAGATATATTACTAGGCGGCCGATTCGAAATAAAATCCTAAAAGAAAGGGCGTTGCAAATCATGGAAGAACGTTGTGGCATTACAACAGATGATGACGCCGTGAGTGAATTGAAAATTGGAAAATATTGGTCTCGAGAAGAAAGAAAAAGGCATTTGGAAAGAGCTCGCGATCGAAAACAGCGTAAAGAGATCTTGATGAAATCCATCCGAGTGCCCGAACTTCTTGATAAAAATGAAGAGGAAGATGATTCCAGTCAAGGCAAAAAAGATCTTAGGAAAAAAACTTGCTTCAGCCGGCGAAAATGGCGACTGCCATCGACACCTTCATCAACTGTCTTGGACGATTGTCCTTCAGCAGGACCAAGTGGAACTTTCGGTATACTGTCAGTGACAACTGTTTGACTGCATTTTATGGAACTTGTTGGATTAGTAGATTTACGCTTAGAGTATAATGCTGTTTCACTCTCAATAATTCGATCAACAACGAGTTCTGCTAGAATAGTGTAACGGCAAAGAATCAACGAACCACGGATTCTGTTAAATCATATCACATTAAAAGGTAGAGTTCCCGCTAGTCACCTTTATGGAAGAAATAAGAAATAATTTAAAAAATTTATCCCGTCCTGCAAGGAAAATATCTTGCTTTGTTGCTGCAATACACGTTCTGACGTCCAAAACGCCGTTCCATCAATAGCCAGGATGAGTTATCAAAACCTTTATTTCCTAACATTTAACGGAAATTCGCTGCTTTTTGTTTCTGATTGATTTGCATATTTGAGCCTATCTTTATAAATTATTTAACTTTAGTTGAAACTTTATTACCAGATCCACCAACAATAGGGGATTATTTTATGATTATAAGATGAGAGGTGTTTATTGTGGTGGTTGTTATTGTGTGAAGGAAATAAGTTTCACTTAAGAATGTTCTAATTAAGGATTGTAATGCTTAACATTTAGGGATAATAACGTGCAATGATGATAAAGATTAGACGTCAAAAAGTGTTCAGCGTTGGAAATTCCATTGATATCCAATAAACACTGTGCTTCATTCGTCATTTTTATTTTCCGTTTAAAAAAGTTAGATAGCGCATTTGCTTCTCAATAGTGAGGTATTAAATATAATTCATCTTTTCTCTTGAATGGTTGAATTTCCTTATAACATAGTGCTTATTAAGTTACACTATACTAGTAATGCAATCCTTAATCAAACGTCCTATTATAGGATCCTTATTTAACATCAAATGTTTCACTCTTACAAGAAGTTATTCACATAATTTATAAGTGCAATACATAGTCAAACATTTTGCTCTTCAATTCCTAAAAAAATTGTTTGTGATTCGAAGTGACTTTAAAACTGAAATTACTTTATGAATTGCAAAAACTGTTGATCTTACTTGTCATTTGAATTATGAAGTTTGACTTTATACTGTATATTTTATTTAAAAAGAAACAATTTTCCCAAATTTATTCTGAAACTATGTTGACTGTTTTTATATACATATGCAAGATGTCCTAAAAATGTGGAATAATGGTTTATTTCCTTAACTGTTCCAACTAAACATATACTTCTAATTACAACTTTTCATCAATTAAGGTACCCAATTTTATGAAAATAATTTGGTTTCTGTAGAAAGGGATTGTAAAAAGAAAAAAAATTGAATTTTTATACTGCACCCATAGCGAAAAAGTGTCAGAGAGTAAATTGGGTTTTTTTTTCACACTTATTTATAAGAATGCAAAATTTCATGCTTCTATCTGTGAAATTTGCTGACATATGAAAAGGCAAAATTATTGACTTAGACCATTTTTCATACTTTTTTCCAGTATTTGAGCGAGATCTCCGTTGTTACTTTCAGATATGATATACATATCACGAAAGATTATCAAAGAGCAGAATCACAAAATAGTAGCTTTCATTAAACTTTAAAAATGATTAGATCCTATACTAATTGAAGTGCATAGAAACTTGTTCAAAATGAATATCTATACTTATACAAAATGGCATTCTATTTGCAATACTTCCACATATACGATCAAATTCATTATTTCTGACTTAAAGATAGGTTTTTTGAAATCGTCGGTAAAGAGCGTGTGTTGCCAGAACCAAATCATCTCTTAGTTCACACATAATGTCAAACAAAACTAACTGGTAATATATCGGTCAGCAATAAACATACTATTGAAGCAAGCAAAGAGTTTCTAAAAATGTCACACCACACATTTATAGAAAATTGCTACTGATGATAAACCTCTTTTACTAAGAATAAAATTTTACCATCCCCAAAATGATAGTTTTGATTGATGTTTCTGTCTCGATTGAAACAACATTCATCTGTTCAAACTGCATTTTTTTAGAAAAGAAGAATATTGATTTTTACCTAAGGTAATTTTATTGTAAAATTCTAGATGTTGAACGTGTAAGTTGCCCATGTAGCTGTTGAATCAGTCCATGGACTCCACGAATTCTGTACGGATGCCAGTTATTACGTATAAATATACTCTAAATGTCGGCTTTGGAATGTTAAGTTCTAAATCGATTATTTATACATTTACATGAGGGTGACTTTAAAAATAAGCCAAAATGCCAGTTTCTGCACCATATATGTAATACGTTATCCAACCCGTTCCTCCCCAAGAAAATAAAAGTCCTGCGGTTTGTAAAGTAAAGATGCGAAATTAAGAATCTTTCGCTAAACTGTTCTGTAAACACACTTCCTAGAAGGATGCAGGGGAATTCAGAAAACTATGTTTATACACTTCTATAACTATGCCAGCATAACGATTACATACAACATAAATCGTCAGCATAACCCAAAGTTCATTGTTACTGAATATGCCATTCTTTTAGAAAGCACACAAGTTCTTTTGCTCGACAATCCAGTACTTTTCTGAAATATCTTCAATGTTATTTTTCTTAGGTTTCTCTTCCTTTCTTGTCACCAATTGAAATGAGCAATATTATGCATGTGCAGCAAATTTCTTTCAGTCACGATGATTGAATGATGCACAACTAGATAAATATTTACATTAGACAATTTTTCTGTATTCAGTAAATTTGCTTTTCTGAAATAAATGTTTTCGTCTAAATTTATGCTAAGTCCGTCTAAATTTAAAATTAAGCATGCCCCTCCATATTTTGTACATACAAACATGAAACTTTGTATGTAAACACAGGAATGTAAGAGAAACGTCTTACTAATTGGCACTTTTACATTATGAGAGAGGTATAAAATTTGTTTTAACTTTTTACTAACCAACTCCACAGAAGCCATAGTGTTTTCATATAATTGCCCCCCTTATTTAATGATATGTTGAAATTGATTATTTTGTATTGTTTGATTCAATATTTAGGAAAATAAAAGCTTGGTCCACTTTTTGGGAACACCATGTATATATTTTTTTGTAAATACTTCTTTTGTACACATTTTAATGGTATTTTTATTGTTATATCTTGTTTGGATTAATCTTTGCTTTTATTTAATATCCTTTTGTCTAGTCCTTTTAAATAAGAAAAATGAAAACTTTCTGAGGTAACTTTCTCCGAAACTTAATAAAAATAAACAAAACATAGCCAATGTTTCCTGAATTGACTGGAACATATGATTACTTTAATTTTCATGTGATCTGTCCCTTTGACCAACCAGTTTTAAACTCAGAAAATAAGAGATGTTTTAATAATCGTTTATATTTTTCGCAGTCAATTTTGTGACTTGGAGTAACCACTGTTGTTGTATCTCTGTGTAAATATAAATTGTACATTGAAATGATTGTGTTGTTCGAAAACGTTGTATATCTCATTCACACATTACATGAGCACGTTTACGATATCGGTTCGGGAAAAACAAATCCAGATCAATCGACTGGAGGCACAATTCTTTATAGATTTTTAATGCTGTTACAGGAAACTTGAAGTTGAAATAAAAATTTGCGCTGATGTTAGACGCTGTTATGTTGAATAGTTCTACTGTGCTTAAAATGTTACCGCATGAATTTTATTTTTGAAGATTGTTTTCAAATCAGTATTTAAGTGACAAAAATTTCCCTAGTATCCGATTCATTTCTCTAATTGAAATGCGTTAATTGTATTTAAGGTTCAATCGTCAAAAACAGTAGTTTTTATCTCAAGGTGTTAAATAGATTTCTATATTTGTTATAATAACAGCTGTATGATTGGTGTATGTAACCAATTGCTGTTATTTTGGATCTCAGTAATTGGTAAATAAAAATGAAGTGTTTCAAATGCAAGTCTGTTTCATTTTGAAGAATTCTCTAACAAGAAGAAAACTTTTACTACTAAGAACAATGTTTCTCATTTGCTTTAACTGCTATTTTCATTACTCAGACTTTACAGTATATTTTAGAGGTATCATTATTGTATAGCAAAAAAATCCATCACTACAATAATACCATTTCTGTTGATAAGCCTAATATTAAATCTCAAAAAAAAAAAAAAAATTGTATCCTTACATAATAAAACTTCTATGATCCATACCTCAGCCACAAGAAAATAAATAAAAATTAAACTATAATTTTAATCTTTTTCACATCTTGTTGGGCATCTTTTTTAATACTCTTGCATTTTTGTGGTAATGAGATTAATTTTATTATGGATGCAAGTAAAATATCGTCTTTTTTCGTCAAAGTCACTTTATTGAAAAGATACTTTTTAAAAAGATTAATAATCGAAATATTTGCCATTACTATCTATTATCTTTTGCCTTTATCGGGTAGATATTGAATGCCAACGCGATAGAAACTTTGTGGTTAGGAAGAAAAATAGCCATTGAGACATTTCCTCACATCTTCAACTTTCGTGAACGCTGCTCCTTCAAATATAATGACAGAGATCTGAAAAGTGGTAATCAGAAGGAGCTAAATATGGAGAATACGACACATGTTAAATAACTTCATAGCCTAAGGAGAAGATTGGTTCCTGGATTTATTTTGCTGTATGTAAGAAAGCATTGTCAGGCAAGAAAATCCCTTTCCGCCTTCCTTGGCAAATAAATGGTCTTTTTTTCTTCCAGAATGTCACTAAATTTAATCAATTGGATCTGGTAATGTTCAGCTGTAACAATTTGGCCAGGTTCCAGGAGTTCGCAGTAAATGACTCCTTTCCAATCCTAACAAACACACAGTAACTGTCTTAGCATGAATATTCGTTTTTCAACTGTTGTTGATGGCTGGCTTGAATCAATCCATGCCTTTCTGCGTTTAGGATTGCAGTGCAAATTCCACTTTCCATCATTCATAATGATTTTGTTCAAAAAATTCTTCCTTTCATTCCGAGAAAGCAAATTCATACAAATGTAAACTCATCGGTTTTTTTTTTTTTTTTCGTTATTTTGTGAGAAAACTATTTTCTCTCCCACTGTATCATTCCCATCGCATGCAATCGAAGTAATATTTCTTGGTAGTAATTCCTAACTATTTTGCAAGCTCTCCTTTGGTTTGACATGGATTTTCATCCAATAAAACTTGAAGTTCGTCTTTAAATTTTTTTAATGAGTCTGGACGCTGATCGTCCTCAATATTAAAATTTCCATCCTCATATCTTGCAAATTACTTTTTTACTGTTGAACATCTCACAGAATATTCACCCTAAGTCGAATTAATTAATTCCATACTTTTGAGCTACATTTTTCTTTCCCTTGAAAACAGAATCGAGTACCTTTGCATAAACACTGCTTATCTAGATACATCTTTTATAAAATTGATACACACTGAATGACAGCTTGTAAATGACTGAAACATATACAAAAATAACAGGATTAAGCTACAGATATCGGAAATAGCGGGCGAATAAGATGCGATAAAGTATGTTTTTTTTTAAAGCAACTAACTTCACAGCCAAATTTCACTTGCACACCTATTAGTAAACAAAACAATTTTGAATACACAGTAAGTTCAATACCAAATTTAACTGAAACATTGCTTTTCTTGGGGGGGGGGCGTTTATTTTTCTTCTCTACTCTTTCAGCTAAGTAAGTCTCAATTTCACAATTATTGATATAAAAATAAAATACATTTATTAAGTTATATATATATATATATATATAGCAGAATACTGCATGAATAACAAAACACATTGCAGAAATCCTTTCTTCTAAATGAAACTTAGAATGCTGAATACAATTTCATGTAGACATGACGAAATACTGACTGCGCTAACAAAATAATTTCAAAAAAAAATTTCATGATGAATGGCGTCTCCAAATTACCTCCTTTCTTAACTTCAAAAACTTTTTTACACATACTCTAAGAAATTAAAAGTATCCGTGCGCTTTCAGTTACGTATTTTTCCGAATTTCTTCACAAAGAACTATCTTTGAATTTAGATCACATAAAAAGTATTCTTTAAATCATGTTTTAGAGTGAAGATTCGCTCTCTATAGCATTTAGGAGACCGACCCGAAATGGATGATGAATAATATCGTTTTGGCAAAAATTGAAACTTTCTGCTACTGATATGGGCAACATTTACATGCATTTTTGTAAAAGCAGCATAAAAAATACGGTGAAATATAACAAAATTTTAATCTATAATCTTTACCTAAAGTTTTTATTTAAAAAATGCACAAAATTGTACAAAATATTATTGAAATTTTATATTAAAGTTCAAAGTAAACCCTATTAATATTCGAGAAACTACGAGCATTTTTAGTAAATGATCATGTGCAAACGGTCGCGTATTTTTCTTTCCGTAATTACAAGGTCAGATATACAGGGTAACTTATATAAAGCAAATGTATACTAGTAAGATACAGGCATTGCAGTCAACTATATTTTAATTGTTCTCTAAGAGAAACTAAATGACGAGGAGTTTTCCTCAAATTGATATTCTCTAAACTTCAGTTTTGAATAGTTATACTGAATTCTGTTAAAAATTACAAATATTCTAAATACTTCATTAAATATCTCCATAGATTAAGCATATATAGGATAAATTTTACTATATTACTCATTATTATTTGCACAAGTAATTAAAAGCTCCCGCACACTTTTATGCTTCGTCTATTCTGCAAATGTGGCATTTGATAATATAAGATGGTGTTCCTTTTTTTACTACAACGACAGCTGTTACTCTGTGAGGAAGACTACCCTCTCATTTCTAGATGACTGCAAAAAAGTAGTTTCTTATTTTTAAAAAAAGCTGGTAAGAACTGTCGTAGTCTAGCTCGATTTCGAGGAGTCAGTTCATCCCACAGGTGATCTAGGGGATTGAGATCCGGATTCTGCGCAAGCCAGTCTAATTCCGCAACATTTATAATAGCAAACCGACACTGGCAACTATGCAGAGCTGTTTGTTATTTTTTGAAATTTAATAAGATTTAATAAATGCATTATTATTTTCTTATTCATTCCTTTTTATAACCCTTTATAATATGTGTATTATTCCTGAAATATACAGAGAAAGACTCCTTCAAGCACTAATATCGAGAAAGTGGTTTAAGTCAATAAATTGGCCTTTTAATATCTCCGTAAACTTTTTAGATAGAAACGTGAGACTATGAGTATGCATAGATGGATGGAAAGAAAAAATATTTTACTAACATTTTTACACTACTGGAGATGTATAAGAAATTTATTATTCTAAAACTTTTTATCAGCAGACCCACAGAATTCATATATTCATTTATGCAACCTTATTTAATGAAACTTGGTTACTGGAAATATACGTTAACTTCTCAATTGAAAGTTATTTTCTTAAATATACAGGTGCAATATTTAAGGAAATTAAATCTTGTTAAATAAAAAAGTAAAATTAAAAGGTAAAGAACATTGAGGTTATTTTAAAAAATATTAAAGACAATCGAAACTAAAAGAAAGGGTCAATGGAATTTTCGATACTTAGTATTTGTTGAAAGCGCATATCAAATGGTCTCAAGTGCGGTCAGCTATTTCTGGGAATCAGATGGACTTGCCTTGGAATTCAATATAAATTCTGTAGGTGAATTTCATTTGAGACAATTTCAAGGGAAAGCACTGGTGGAAGATAAGTGGCAAAGACTGACGGTGATATATTATAAAACTCGGTGGTCCGGATGAGTTAGCTAACAGGTGTGGCAGATAGCGATAACCTCAGGTGAATGTGGCTGCCAAATTAACGTCAAAAATCAGTCGTCTGCTGCTTTTCAAAAGATCGTGCCATGGACCCCTGTGGTCTCGCTCAATATATGTTCG
>JAPMOR010094922.1:119006-136916 GCA_026543865.1 Argiope aurantia | reverse complement strand
AATTCTACTAAATTATGCATAATTAGTAAAAGGCAAATAACTGTAATAAACAAAGTAGTAATAATTATAATTAATCAATTTTAAAAGTAATATTTTCAACAAAAAAACAAGTACGTAATTTTAATAAAAAAGTAGCATTCAAAAATGTAATAACTATACATGAAAATTTTATATATATATTCAATAAAATTCACTTCTAATGCTCAAAATTCCTTTTTCCTTTCCTTTAAAGTGAAACGTTTTTAGATTGAATTCAATGTATAGTAGTATGTCTTCAAGTGAATTTAAGGTCTTAAAGAATTATTCGTTTATGATAACACAAGATTCGAACTCAAATAATTCAGATTTAAAAGCATCTTGTTACAATTTTTAGTTAGAAGTTCAAAATAAATTCGAATTGTCGATAATATTTCTGCAAAATTTTGGGAAGCAAAAATGGCACAAATGGAATTCTAAAAACGGAAAAAGAGTCCGCTCATGACATAGGATGAAAATAAATGGAATAATAATCAGAAAAGATTTTTGACAAATAATACATGCTATATTAAATTTCTATAAAATAAAAAAGAGGTATTTCCAAGATAATAAATTATATTACTGTTCTAACATTCTTTTAGAACTTAGCTTTTGCTTGGCGACAAAACATGGCTCTTGCTTCATCGCAAATCAGTCAACTTGTAGAATTGCTGAGATGCATTTCTTCAAAGTGTCATTTTGAAAGAATGTGCTCTATCAAAGAATGTCGACATGATTAACAATCTTGAAGCATGAAGACACTGTGAAATCTAGGTTTCCTTAAACTCAGTAAATGGATGAAGCAAAGAAGTGCTGTAAAGAATTTTAAGATACTTCGCATTCTAACATGAAAAGCAAAGTATGGTATATTACATATGAGAATTCAACTTTGATTGACGTTTCATTCCTGAAAACCATTTCCTATTGTCCTCTGTTTTCAGAGTTAAAGAGAAAGAAAATATCTGCATTTACATCAGGTTGTTCTTTTAATGAAAACGAAGGTTATGCTTATAAAAAAAGCCCCGTTATGATTAAGTAATTAACAAGTAATAGTGTTTTCATAAACTACTGTTCGTTTCAGTATTCTGAAACGACCACTTTTCGACGATTCTATCATATTAAGGAATGAGAAACGAAAGGTCATACGCATTTCCGGAATTTATTTTATTATTAAATGTAAACATCTCCTTTCATCTGACCTCTATTTTGTTGAATTAAACTTATCCTAATGCATGCGCAAAAGTGCGGAGAGTTTCAGAATCCGTTGGTAAACAATAATTTAAAATGCTCTATTAAAATTCAGAAACATGTTTATGGAATTGCATTTTGTAATTACAATGTAATTTTTTTACATTAAAAAGATACACTAAAGCTTGACATCTTTATGTTCTAAAACAATTATATGAAGATAATTTATGATTATAATTATTTAAGAAGATTTATGAATAACACTTACTAAGCAATCTACATTTATTCAGAATTTTCTGCAGAACACTCTTAAATCAGAATGTTCTTCAGAAAACTCTGTATAAAAATAGATGGTTGATAAGTATTTCCCATGAATTAGCAACATATAAATCTTTCAGAATATAAAAATGTTAAGCGTGATCGTATCCTTTTCCAAAATAAAAAAAGGCCACTAAATGTGTTTTATACAAATATCATTCCAAAAATCGGTTTCTAAATGTAACAAATTATGAATAGTTTAATCATATCTCCAAAATCTACTTTGAAATGGAGTGAAAAATTTTGTGTTCAATAAAGGAACAATTTTTTTTTTCTTCTTCTTTTGCTTTCTCGTAACGGTTTTATAAGATTCCAGAAGTCGGGGGGGGGGGGTAAAAACTGAAGCTTCTACAAGGACTAGTAAATGTTGAGCTGGTAATTAACATCACTCAATGAGGTTATGAAATTCCTCAGAAAAGCAAACCATTGAGAATTCTTTACAGTCTTATCAATTCTATTTTGTAACCTCTAAACCTCAAAAAAATTCGCTGAACATTAATAAGTGAAATTTTTGCATCAAAACTCAGTGCTATATCATGTAATGATTTAAAAAAACAATAAATGCTAAATAATTCACAAAATGTTCAAGGTAATTTTCAACTAAAAAATTTGAATATAAAGGAAAAGGAATGCATTAATAAGATGTACTTCATTGCTGTCAATACCAAGTTTAACAAAGAATTGCAGCTAAAAGTCAAATAAAATCTTTGAAAATCGGTTTTTATAACTTAAAATTTAAAAAAAATATTAACATGTTACCGGTGATCTGAAAAGTTTTGAAAAACGTGAAAAACTAGACCATAATACTTTGAAAAGCAATTGAGCCTGCTTGATCTTGAAGCTAAAATTGTTTTTCAAGCAGTTATAATACACAATGGGACGATATAAAGGTAATAATTATAAAGAAATATTTGTCGCTCCATAGAAGTTGCATATAGATAATATGGAGAACTGAAATCAGTTGATACTGAAAAATCTTCAATGTTTTAAACCAGGGGTGGACAATAAGTCAATCGCAATCGACCGGTGGACCACCAAGACATTTTGAGGTGACCGCCTTTAATAAGATCTAAAACGCGCATACTAAAAAACTATTTATGGAACACCGATATAATATATTATATAATCTTTATATCTCTTGAGGAAAACGAAGTTTTCTCCTTCAAAATGACATAATTTGAAAAACACGCATTTCAGAATCTAAGAATAACTTTTCGAATCTAATGGACGAAGTAAAGTTTCCTAATTTAAAAAAAAAAAATTGCATATCATTTAACACATTCTTTGGCTCTACCTACCTACCTGTGTGAATATGCATTTTCAATGATGAATATAATTAAGACTGCATATCATTCCCGTCTCATAGACGACCACTTAGAATCCAGTGCCAGATTAGCATACCAAGATATTCAAGATTGGTGGACAGTATACAGACTAAATCTTCTACTAACTATGACTAGGAGAACTAACTTTAGATGAAAATGATTTATTTTTTTATGTACTTTGAATTTTTTGATATTAAATGCATCATTTGATATTATTATATTTGTGGATATTATTATTATGTTTATAGTTATGTAGGTAAGTACATATTCCGTATATATGATTAAGTTATAATAAATATTGTAGACCTTTTTATTTAGCTTACGACACCTAAACCACAGAGTGGGCTGCAAGACCTTGAAAAAATTAGGAGTAGCCTGTACCCTGGAAAGGTCTGCCCACCCCTGTTTTAAACTCATAAAAAATTTCGCAATTTTTATAGTAACAGAGACAGTTTTAGAGTTTTAATGACATAGAGATACGAAAGAAGAAAACAAAAAGAACTAAAATGGTAGATTTTTTAAACCGTTCTTATTGTAGACTAAAGAATAAATAACGCCAAATGACTCAATTTAAATTATGCATATCAATCTTGCAGACGAATTGCGACTCATCTACATAACAGAACATGTAAGCCAGAATTTCATACCAATTTATTTCTTCAAATTAAATAATGCAGCATTTTTTGCTCGTTATCATATAACCATAATTAAATAACTGAATTTGAAACAAACTTTGCAGAGTTTAAATACTTAAAAAATAAAACCAAGATAATTATATTCAGAAATTAATTTTAAAAGATAAATTCCTTTGAGTTTCTTCATAAAATAATCGATACTCAATTATGTAGGTTTACATATAATCTCGAAATTATATAGTGTTTCCGATTTAGAGGCAAAATTAACTGAAATTAGTATGCCTTTATTTTACAAATATTTTTTAGTCGAGATTAAGATAATAGGCAACTTTAACATATAACATTATTTCAACACTTGGAAATACTTAGTTGTGCATATAGTTGTTTTCAGGTAAAAAATAAAATAGTTTCTTAACAAATCCAGAGTAATGAAATTTACATGAATTTATTTGAAATGCAGTCAATTTCAATTTTTCTCAATTAAGAGAAATAATAAAGTAGTTGAGATACAGAGTATTAATAAGAGATCATTAATTTTAGCTTTGTATTCGATAATTTTTAAGTCATTTTATTTAACTTGATTTGTTTCATGCTTGTAAAAATGGAACATCGATTCCCATTTTTCATTTCCTTTTTGAGATGCTAGCGTTTTGAAATTTTTTACATATTATGCGTGTTCTATTAATGAAAATACAGTTTTATTTTCAGAACTTAAATGTCAAATAATAGATTAATATAATTAAATTTTAATTATATTAATTAAACTTGACTGAAGCACTAGCAAGTAATTCGAGAAAAATTGATTTCAAGATCCCTTAATATGTCTGACAATAAATTATAAATTAAATGTGAAAAGTAGGAAATAATTAAAATAAAAAATCTACCTTTTAATATACTAATAAAAATGTATTTTTACAAATTTTTTTATTGAATTTACTTTTACATTGCATATCTTGAAGTAAAATTCCACTTGAAATTAAAGTGAATATTTCTTGTGTTTATATGAACTTTTTTATTTGATCTTCATTAGCTCTTGTGCTCAACATGCTCGCACAAATGTTTCTTCTATATCCGAAAGTAATCAGTGTTGATTTTTGAATCGGAATCTGGCGCAAGGTTTGAAGAGAATATTAAATCTGAAATAACTTACTGGAAAAAAGCTTAAACAATGTATTCATTAAGTTGTATTGTGGAAAATTTTAAAAATAAGTTTTACGTTATTTCTCTATTGTTTCTACTTGATGACATTTTCATTACTTCCTTTTAAATATTTTTCTGATATTCAATGCTATAGTTGTTTCACTATGGATTGCACCACTCAATGCTCTAAAGTCTTTCTTTTCTTTATTTTTAATCGATTAAAAATTCTACCAAAAGATTGCAACATCCGTTTGCAATGACCTCTTCCCATTCCATACTAATTGAAATTGGACTTTCCTCGTTCTCATTCGATTTGCCACAATACGAAATCGAATAATGGAAAGAATAACCGAACAAAAAAATAATGAGCAGGTGTGAGTGTTAATTAATTTATAACTTTGAATAAAAATAATTCTTGAATCAGTATAGGTAGAACTACCAGCATTTTTTTAATGGGAAAGAAGGTAGAAAAGAAATCAAATCCATAATATTTTCAAAGCGAGGATCTTCAGAAGTAAAACAATAGAGCACAGAGACAGACTGACCTTGCTGTCTATTTGCCAGATTACCAGTTGGCTCCTTACTCTTAGGAAATGTAGGCAGACAGATTGTGTATGGATAAAAGAGAAAAACAAGACTACAGAGCACAGAGGCGGACTAGCCATGCTGTCCTCTTCCCAACGAATCCTTACACTTAAGCAATGTAGGCCGGCAGGTTGTGTATGGATGAAAAAGAAAAACAAGTGTGAGCTGAAATAAGTGCTTCTCGTGACTTTTCTAAAACAAATAGTTTTCTTTGCAAACGCAACTTTTTTGTGAAAATCCGGGACTGGCCGGATTTGATTGTTTTCGGGAATTCTGTCGAGGTAAAACAAGAGGTGATATCTCTCTTTGCATAAACATTTCCATCTTTGCACGAGAATAGCTTCGTGGCCGATTTTCCTTGAGGATGCATTTTGTTGTCAGGCAACAAATGTACCAATCTTGTAACAAACGAATTAGCTCATTTTCTAATATAATAATAATAATAATGTAATTTGACTATCATAGCAAATATTTGACTAACGTAATAAATAATAATCATGTCATTTGATTATCATAGACCAATTTTATTAAAAAGGATCCTCACGCAATCATGCCTTTTCTTATATTAATGCGTTTCGAAATTCTTATTTGATACGGTTTCTCTGATTATATCCATTAACAATTTATTTCAGAAGTATTTCAATTTTAAATTTAATCCATTTTCCTTTAATCTCCTAAATTACTCAGAATAATTAAACACGCAACGCCGCAATCGTTTTCACCTTCAAGATACTTAATTTTTATGGATATTAAGTGCACGCATTTCACATCCCATATATCAAGAAAACATATAAATGCATCTGTACAAAGTGTTCCAAAGGTGAAACAAATGTTTATTTTCTTAAATATTGCCCTTTAATGTATACTTTCAATTACAAAGTTTCATTAAATAAGTTAGGCAATGATACGAATACATTTTTAATTCTGCTAAGGTGAATAATAAAAAGTTTTAAAAATTAATTTTTTATACAGCTTTTATAGTGCAACAGTGTGAGTTAGTAAAATATTTTTCTTGCCATCGACGCAAAATTCCACGCTTCTATCTCTAAAATGTGCAAAGATGTTAAAAAAACATTTCAATCACTTTTCATACCTCTGGTGTGTGTTTGAATGAGTCTTTCGATGTACATTTCAGCGACAATACATCTGTTGCAATATATTATTAAAAAGACAAAATTTGAAAATAATAATTCATTTATTAATTCTTATTAAACGTTCAAAAAATGGTCAAATAATAAATTAATTGAAGAGTGTTCATAAAACTTGTTCAAAATGAACAATTTCATGACCTACACAAAGTTTCATTCTTCTAACAATACTTGCATACACATATATCTTATTACAATTACATACAGTGTAAATAATCAGAATTTCAAAAGGAATTCCTCATTAGGAAATGCATCATTTTTTAAGAAAGCACATCATGAATATAATTGCGAGAAAATAACATTTTTTCTTGTTTGAAACTACATTACTTTTCTGAGATATTTTAAATATTCAATTTCTCAAGTTTCTTTTTTCTTCTTTATTAAGTCCTGTCGGCCATTCAAAGTGAACAACAATATGAGGGATCAGCAAATTTCTTTTGCCCTGATAATTTAAAGCTGTACTTTTAGGCAAGTATTTGCTTGTGACAGTTTTTATGTGTTGAATACATTTGCATTTCTAAAATAAATGTTTCAATCTAAATGTGTGGTAACCCCCCACACAAACACACAATTTGAAAAATAATCAGATCTCTATAAATTTTACAAACAGAAGCATAATACTTTGTGCGTGCTTAGATGAAAGAGGAAGAAATATTTTATTACTGACACTTTTGCAGTACAGGAGCCGAATAAAAATTTAATTTTTTTAAACTTTGTTGTTATAAATATAAGCCAAAGTATTTTCATACGATAACCCACTTTATTTAATGAAACTTTATATTTGGATATATATACATACGTTTAGGTGTAATATTTAGCTTGCTCCACTTTTGGGGAATACCCTATATATAAAACTTATAGTTTCGATTTTAATTCGAATAAAATTCTGTTCTCTTCAGTTCGTTTTCATTCAATGAACGACCTCTTCGCAGTTATATCGTTATAGAAGAGTAAAAAAAAAAAAAAAATGGTAGCTCTCTTGACTGAAGAGCTCTTTAGTTCGAACTATTAGAAATTAATTTTACAGCTAAGTGTGCCTTAGAAAACAGAAACCAAAATAAATATCTTCGCAGACCGTTTTCATCTAAACAAATCTTATAAAGTACTACAATCAAATCCAAATATGTATTTCTCCATCCGATACCTTTTCAGTCAACTGCTTCAAAGGGCACTCTGAAAGCATAGGAAAGGAGTTGATAGACCATTTTGATGAAATTGCATTCGAAAGAGCTCAAATATTTAAAAAATTTGACCTTTATTCTTTTATTAAAAAAAAATTGTAAATAATATATCGGTCAGAATTGCAATGGATTCTGGATATATTCTTTCTCTAATAAGTGTGTTTGTAATTATTACTCCAGTGATTATAACAATCACTGCTTAATTCATAAAGATTTGTTTATGAATTCCATGATAAATGCTTAATGTTCTTCAAATTTAATTAGATTTAACTACTTCCTAATATATTTGAGGGGATTTCATGTAATGCTAACTATTACATGAAACATTGTTAAGCATTATCGAGTTTGTGTGCCGACCTCACCATCGCACTCCCACCAGACTGATTTTCCCCTAAAATAGCCGTCTGATGTGCGTGTGTGATATTAATGAGATTTCGTGAAGTTAGCTGAGAACGTCAATCTTTTTTGCTTAATTGTCCATTTTAAAGAAATCTATGGAAACTGGGCATAAGAATTTAAAATATAATGGAGCCAGAATAAGAAAAAACGAGGATTAGAATAGAGTAGGGACAAGAGAAAATGCAGAATAGAATGAATCAAGAAGAAATTAAGAGTCTCATTCAAGTCGAAAAAAGACGAGATAGGAACAAATGTCGCGAATCTAATCAGTGGAATATACGCTCATGTCAATAGATACGCATTAAGAGAAGGCGTTCAAGGTGTGAAAGAGGAGATCGAAAAAGAGAAAAACGATTACCAATGTGTGAAGAAAGATTTTGAAATATTTCAAGGAATAGCATCATCGAGATAAGACTTATTGACCTTGAGATCAAACCAAACTTTTTCCAGGCAAATAAGAGATCACACATCTTAGACTAATAGTAAAATTTTTGATATTTGACAGATGATTCTCTGGGACTATTTTCAAGACTCAATTTTGTGAAAGCTAATCAGTTTGTATCCTCTCCCATGATCAACAGCCGAAAATTTACCAAGAATTCCAGCTGATAAATTAATGGATCTGACAATTACCAAGAAAGCTCTAAAATCCCTATTCGTAGATAGCCATTGTACCAAATTTTACAGAACTGAACTAATTTCAAGAAGCCAGGAATAATTCAAGCATTAGCAGTGAATGTATAGCATTTAACGAGCCCTTTAGATATCCAGGGAAACTTGGCTGCTCAGAACTCTGCACGCGCCATCAGAGATGAAGATACATAATATGTAATGAAACAGATGGACGCAAAGAATTGGAATTTAACTCTGAATATAGCATGAAGTTGCGAAAAATGCTCCAAAGATATCCTAACTTATAAGATCAATAGGGATAGAGGATGAAGCCGATAAAAAGAGAAACGATAAATTTAAATTCCTTTTGAAAATGTTGGAAAAGTTATTATTACAGAGTTTCTGCCAAGACGAAGAAAGCTCCTTAATGAAATCGAACCTCGACTTGTTGGAAATGCAATAAAAAGCCGCAAGCACATCGAGAGTGTCCTTTGATTGCATGCAACAGGTAGCCTAACTGAAGACAGTCTTGCAGGGCGAAGGTTGCATTTTCTGAGTAAAGCCCTGAAGATAGACTGAAAGTTTCTGCACTTAACGGAGAGAAGAATGGACTGTATTTGCAAGGATTTATTTGTTGTATCCCGTGTTTGACGTTGGTGATATAGGTACAAACGTTATTCTTTAAGAGTAGACTTAACTCAGAAATTGAAGGAAAACTTATCTGCATGGCTCCAAATATTTCTTAAAAACTTCTATCGGTAAAAACGCAAAATAAGCAGAAAATTGTATTCATTAACTGAATGTGAATCTAGAAAATTATGACACACGGCTTACATATCTGACATATCCTATCCAGATATTCTCTATTTAGACTTCCTTCGAAAGTTTAATTTTACTGTAGATCTGTCGAAAAACGAGATACGGATAGGAGGAGAAGAAATTCCTTTTTTTTTTTTTTTTTTTTTTTGCCAGGGTGCAGCCATCAAGATTACGCTGTATATCGGTAGAGGAAAGGACTGCAATACAATTGTGATTAGAATTTCTGATCCAGGGAGTTTCCGCAGTATCTGGGTAGTTAAGGTATGTTATAATAGATTTTCCTAGGTAAGTCTTCTAGAAAGATGTCTTTGTGGAGACCACAATGATTGATTGAAAAGGGAGGCCACTCCCGCTAAATACTGAGTTCGGGAAATAATCAAAAGAGTGGGGATATATGTGAATCGATGATAGATATCGTCACTTGCCTTAGAATATTTTAAAGTACAACATCTTCCGGTGATCACGGAGAATCTTGAAGGATTTAGTAAAGAGATGCGAACAGCAGTACGAAAATGATTTAATGAATTTCAGAGCTTTTTTCTACATAAAATTAACAATGTGAAGCTAATTATGAAACATCCAAGACTATTTACCGAGCACAAAGAAAAAAGAAACTGAGTGTTTGATAAAGGAAATGAAAGGCAGTGGAATAAGTGAGGAATAATCTGGACCTTGAGCTTCGCCTACTTGCTTCTTAAGAAAGATAGTCCGGTGTCTATCAGGCTTTCAAACTGAAACCGTTTTCCCATAGAATGTGCTTCTTAAGAAAAAAAGATGGATCAACTCGATCCTGAGTCGATAACAAGAAATTAATCGAAATCACGAAGAAGGACGCTTACGCTCAGCCACGAATAGAAGACATCCTAAAAGCTCCAAACGGAAGACAGTAATTCTCGACATTAGATTTGAAAAAAGGGAAAAAAAAGCAAAAAGTAAATCAAGATTCGACCTGAAGATAGAGAAAAGATAGCTTTCACCAATGGATGAGGTTTTTGGTAATTTAAGGTAATGGATTTCAGACTGTGTGACGTCCTACTGCATTTGAAAGACTAACGGATCCAGTATTGCATGGACTTTCGTCGGAAACCTGTTCAATATTTCTTGATGACATTTTTATAGTAAGAAGAAATTCTGAAAAGCATCTAAATAATATTTTAAAGTATTTTAAAGACTACAAAAAGTTAACCTTGAAGCTAAGCTAACCTAAGTTAACCATTCTTAACTCAAAGAAATGTAGATTTTTCCGAAAGGAGATTGCTTACTTTAAACTCATTATATAGGCGGATGAAATTAAAACCAGTCTGCATAAAATTAAGGCAACAGTTGATTGGCTTCGTTCAAAGACAGAGCATCCTTTCCGTACTTTACTTGGACTAGGTACGGTTGCTGGGAAAAAAAAGAACCCCCCCCCCAGCTCTATTCTGGCATCGTTCATCTTACAATCAAAAGAAAGGTATCGGTCGAAAAGACTCATAAAGATTCTTAAATTAAAAATTACATTAGAGGCCATCTATATATTAAAATAAGAACTCCAAAATTTCCAATAGCAACACCCATTTTCCTCATCAAATTTTAAAAGAACATCAAAACTTATTTAAGGAAACCAAATTTCTTTATTCTAGGGCAATATTCGTTTCAAAACTATGAGCTAACAAAATTTTGACTTTCTAATGTTAAAATGAAATTTAGAACTTTTATCTTAAAAAGTGACATTGTTATTGACCAACTTTTATACTATGAAAATATAAGGTATTCTACATATTTTCCACACATATTTATTGTTAAAATGTCATTTTTAATACGTCATTTAAATATGCTAAAAATTTTAAATCAAAGTTTAAACCTTTTTAAATTACAGCAAACTAATAGCCAAGGTAATGGAAATTAAAGATATGAATGAACATTTAAAGTGTTGTTTTGCAATTTGCTTTCCACGCCTGAAACAGGCATATATCCTATATAGTATCTTCATATAATGAAATCTTTCGCTAGCAAAAAACATTTGTTTAGAACACTAAGTTCTCGAAAAATTATATAAGAAAGCTGTTTACATTTACGAGTAGTAAGCAGTGGTGATAAGAATATTACATACTGATAAAAAAAATGTACAGGAATAAAACGCAAAAAAGAAAGAAAAAATGATTCATTTTTTCTCTATCTCGATCGGTAGGATATTGAATTTAACACTAAAGTTTATATTTGTTTTAAACAATAAAACAATGAATTTAATTTTATTTCTTTTGCTCAAAAAACAAAACTTCCCATTTTGGTGCTTTCAGCGTAAAGGTTATTGAGGCTCAGGTGCAATTTAAATAAAACACTCAATGCTCTATAATGTTTTTTTAGGTAAAAATTAAAATTCTCCCAAAAATTTTCACTATAAATATTTTGTCATGAATGAAATAGCAAACGATTTTAATATGAATAATGTGACTTTGCAGAGTGTCACGAAAATATAAATACGATCACCGAAGCCCGGACAATATCGAGAGTTTATACATCTACATATGAAAACGACCCCTTAACAGAAAATGTCAAATATCTCCCGATGTAATCATGATATATTAACCAAAATTTGTTCTCATGATCATTTTTTCACAGGGCATCTGTTCTTGACATTGAAACAGGGTGTTGCTATAGGAAATTCCAAAGTTTGTACAATTTTAAATAAGTAGACAATCCTCTACCAAAATTTGTACTGTACCAATCATTGACGTCATAAGAAATTTCTCAGCAATGGTAAAAATGCTACATAAATTAATTTAAGCCAAAACAAATTTTTCTTGGACAGAAGACTAAGAGATATTTCTCAATAGTTTAAATCTAATTTTGATAACTTCTGTTTTGATAGCCTGTCCTCTTCCCCGGACTGACAAAGATTTCATCTTGGATATGGATGCTTGAATTGAAGAAATTAGAGCCGTACTTCCACAGGAAATGGAAAAGAAAGATCGTGTAATAGCTTATTTCAGGAAGAGCATGGATGAATCTGAAATTATTAAGTTAAACTTAAGGAACTTCTAACTATAGGTAAATCTATAGAATATTTTCATCACTTCCTGTATGGGCGGAAATTTCTTCTCCAAACTGACCATGATTCCTTGAAATGACTTTCGAATTTTAAGAAACCTGAAAAAAAGATAGCTCGCTGGGTTCGAAAGCTACAGGAATGTGATTCTGAAAACCAGCATTGATAAGGATCCTGCCATGCAAATGCAGATGCTCTTTTCCGAGGACTCTGCATTGAAAGCTGCAAATACAAAGGGATTTACGCATTTTTAGAACAATTTCTAAATTTTAGGAATTTTTTTAAGAGCAAATGTTTTGGAAAAAAAACTTTCTGGCTACAGCTTATTATTTGAAACGAGAAATAGCTTCTGGCGATTTTAATTGCATTCTTTTTTGAAAATGCCGCATGTAAATAAGCTCTGAATTAACTAATTTTTGGCGTTTGATTGTTAGTATATCTGTGAAAAAATTGCTTACTATCTTTTCAACTTGAAACGGACACTGTTTTCCTTTGAGCTCTTATAAGACAAGTTATATTTGTTATAAATGTGACAATAATATGATACAATCAATAAATTAGAAACCAAAAATTTTTATTCTTTTCAGACTTTAAAAATGAATAATGCATTCGCTATATTTCCTGCATAATGTTTCATTTTTCTTTCCGTTCTTTCTTTATGAAAAAGTTCCATCTGTCAGTAAGTTAGAAGCATTGGTTTATCTGAATCTTGATATTATAATGGAGATTTTTAGAACTCTGTTTCAAATATTATTTTACATCTCTTAACTATCAAGGTCAAATTTCTATAAAACTTTAAATAGTTCTCCATTTATTTACTAAATAATTAACATTTATTCTTAAACGTTTCCCGTAAATTTAATTGAATATTTTTAAAAAGTTGAATGCAATAAGATTCGAAATAAGAACCAAAAGTAAATACCAAATTGCATGCTTAAATTTAAATTTACATTGATTTTAAATATACATGATGAATACTTAAATCGGCTTAGGCTCAAACTAGACTAAATCAACTGCAGTCATGAATGTGAAGTCTAGCAATAGTAAAACAGCAAACTAATTTAACCCTTTTCTTCCCATTATTTCCTCTGAGGCACCATTTCCCACTGATGTGGTGTAAAAGTTTGGAAGGGGGGTCTAGCTTGTCCCCGTCATCTGAACGCGGTTCAAAATGACGTCCCAAAATAGCCCTAGAGTTGCTTTGAAAACGGGACGTTAATAAAACTAAACTAATCTGAGGCTCCATTCAAGACGATGGATCCTTTGGGCATTTTATTTATTTAATTTTAAACATTTCAATTGCTAAAAATAACTTCAGAGTAGTAAGAACATGTGATTAATTTTCAGTGGAAATCAAGTTAAAACAATAATATATTTTCATTTTTGGAGCAATAAAATGTCCTCGTATTAAGTGAATAATTATGAATCGAATTACATTTCGGAGTTCAAAGAGTTAAAAATATAAACAAAATTCACAAAAGAAAAGAATAAATTTTTTCCTTACTTACGATTGTTTATTTTTATGTGTATCCATTCCCCATTTTACTTTCCTCTTCTACATCTTTCAACAGTGTAAGCTTGAGAAATATGTAACTTTCGAGGAAATAAAACATAGATTTTTGAATTGTTTCGCAAATGGGTAATATTAGATTGGTGCAAGAAATAATTGATTCTTTTTACAAATTAAAGCACTAATCTTGAAATAATGTATAAACTTTTATCAATCATAGGCTATTCATTTTGTTTGATAATAACTTGCTATATTTTTTTTTTCTATTTCATTAACCCACATTCATAGAATTTCTATTTCCTACCGACAAAAAATTCTGAATTATATATAATTTCACTACATTATTATTATTGTGACTTCTACCATTCAAAGAGAAAAAAAATAATAAATATAAATAAATGGTAATTTGATGGTGCATAGTCTTGACATCACGATGGATTTAAGTTACATTCTAAACTAAACAGAAATTTTTTGAGTCACTGATCATGTGCATTATCTTCTGTTATCAGGGGAAAACTTAGTTCTTAAACAATTTGCTAATTCAAATAATTTTTCTTTGCATCTGATTTACTTAGTTTTTAAAAGCTCATATTCAAAATAATTGTTTATTGGTAGCAATTAAAAATGAATAATATCATTGTAATTTTATTAAACAAGTAGCATAAATTTTCTTTGGAGAATTTCATCTGTCGATCTAATTTCTCAGATTTCAATGACAAAATCCTTTTTCCATTGTCCTTTTTCGCTTGTTTTCAACACGCTTGGGATTTATAATTGCAGACCCATTTGACACTCTGTATTCATTGAATTTCTTTCAATTAATTTGTAATTTAAATATCAATCTTTTTAAAATTCCCAAATATCTGCTAATGTCTGAATATTAGCCTCTTTATCGATTCCACACTCTGAAATATGACACGAATCGTTTACGGCAATTATATAGTCACAAGCACTTGATAAATCATTTCTGGCGAGTGAGTTATATTAATCATCAACAGCACAAATTCCACATATTTCTTTCTGATCATTAGTAACTTTTTCCTGTTGTGAAATGACAAATGTAAAATATTGTGAAAATTCTCTTTTTTCTCATTCCATGCTAAAATCAATACCCTATAAACAGGGCCAGCCATCGAGGGGACCCCACCGTGATCAAGTGGTGTTCTGAACAATAATAACGTTTATACAAACTGAAAGCATACAAGTTTGTTTCCACGTGGTTAGATGAGCGTCAACTGACTCCGTTATTAGGCAACGATCGCAGTGATACCTATAAAAAAGGGAAAAAAGTCATTTATGAATAAGGAAATCCCCTTCACACATGTTAAGACAGACGGCGCCCAGAAGCCGAGCAAGAGGCTGGGTTTAAATAGTCTTGTAAATCATCAGTTATCTACTTTTTTCTACATTTAATGCAATTCTTTATCTGTGCATCTGTGTATGTTTGTTTATATTAAGTTGTTCAAACAAAACGTAAAATGAAACGATCAACTCCTAACAATGCATGCTGCATTATTTCTTTACCGGCCACGACCGGAATGAAAAGAATTAAGGAAAGAGTTTAAATGGAGCAGTCGACGGATTTGAAAATATACGAAGTTTACAGCATATATTATAGTCTAATGTAAGTGTGCAAAGTATTATTAAATATCAATGCTTCAAAAAAAATTAGAGCCTCCAAGTGGCTTTTCACACCCAGGCCCTTTTAGAGAGAAGGCCGGCTCTGCCTATAATATTTTAAAATAAATTTATGCGTAACTTGGGTCAAAAGTAAAATATCAGGTAACTAACATAAAAAAATATATTATACGACTGAAAGAAATTATTTTTAGAAAAAGGCCAAACTATCTATTGCCAAATACACTATCATGTTTACTCCATCTAATGGGAGCAGATGCAGTTCGAAACAAATGAAAATAATGAACTTCTTATCCATATGTCATAAACTGACATGCAAAAGCATACAATCTGTTTGTAATAATGACATTCCATATGTAACCGATTTTTTTAAATCTTATAAACATATATTACGGCCATATCATCAAATTCAGGTTTAATTCCGCAAAAGCTAAATCTTTTATTATTCATGAATTAGATGTGCATTCAACAACCAGAAAAATAAACAGAATTTTGCAGACATGTTTGTAATAATTATTTCCTTCATATTCATGTAAGATAAACTAGGACGCTTTGCTATTTACGTATTATACTAAGAACACTAATACCATTCAAATATTGCAGTATTGACAGTATTATACTGTAATATGCAGGATTCTGTACTCAAAGCATGAAAAAGTACAGAATCGCTCAAAACTGAACAAAGTATTCGTAGCTGACTAGTTCTTACTTTGACTTTGCTCTTATGCTCATATCAAAGAAATTTACGAAGCCAAAATTTCCTGTATGCTTGTAAGCAGAAAACAAGCGAAGATAAACAAATGCATTTCTTTGATGCACTTACATTCACCAAATGATATTCTATGAGCCACAGTATTGCAGTTTTTTGAAGAAATAACCTGGTGGCTCCTCTTTGTAACTAATTTGACGCCACCAATGTAGATCCGTCAATATCTTGACAAAGTGATATTCCTTTTAAAAAAATATCTTGCCACGAATAATTGCTTTAAATATGTATAAGTGGCAACGTAAAATGATGACATATCTTTTCGTCAAATTAAAACAAGCAATTTTATAATATTGTTACGAACAGAAAATTCAATTCCATCAAACCCGAACGGGCTCGCTTGAAGTGGGTATATGGTGTAACACAGTCAGAAACAGGCTTCAATAACAAATAACGACTTTTATTAACACGAAAACAAGAATACACAGACGACAAAACACAGCTGAGACGTATACAAGCGATAGACAGCAGCACTTAGGGCTAATAGCAACCCGGAAGTAGTAAACATCAACCCCAATACACAAGAGGCCAGACAGAACTCAACAGGAGCTTTTCGCTAAGGTCTCTTCAAACGCCACCTATTCTCCACTGTCTCCTCACTTTAGCTGTGCCCAACTGCCGACTCACTACTAAAAGATTAGCTACTCAACACAGAAACTCGATGCTGCTTCAATACTTGTCTCCAAGACTCGCTTCTCAATCTAGTAATCGCTTGGGCTCCACTAAAGAAATGGACTAATTCGTCTCTCTACACGACTAACGGTACAACTGACTTTAGCTTGGATAGCATGACTTTTATAGCTTCTGGAGCAGGGCACAGATCATTCTCGAACAATCATGCATAACTTACCGCCTAATGGTGCCATCGCCAAAATTCCTGAAGATTCAGTATCATCCATTTTGCCGCCAAAGTGGCCAAATTCGTCACCAAGTCGCCTAATTTGTCCCAAAGCCCCGGGGTCATTGATCTGGCATGCGATCAGCATCCTATAGAACTGATTGTAAAACGGTCTTTCCTGCAATGGAACTAACTGTTCTGGAAGCAATATTACAGATTCGTGACAATATATTTTATGCTAAGTGAATGATGAAACCACACTTGTCATCAATTATTGTTTTCCGTATAATTTCAAATTTTCTATAATCATAAACGGTTAGTCCGGCCCACCCGAAGTTGCATTGAAACTCTGAATGATCGGAACGCCGCGAAAGCATAAACAGGAACTATATTTGAGTTTTAAAGACCGTCACCGGCCACAGTACAACTCTTCCCGCAGGAGGCATCGATAGTGTGTAGCCGACCTCACACAATTTTTGTATTCACATGGGTGGGGAGAATCAATCTTCATACCAGAAACTTCTCATCCCCATATCTGAAACGCCCCTGGAGGACATGTATGAAGAATAAAACTTAATGAAATTTTAATGAAAATTTTATTTTTGACCTCCTCCATAATTTGCAAATTTTTTCCTCTCAAGAAATGTGTCATGATGATCTGAATAACTGATAATAAAAAGCTTAGGTTCAGGAAAATAAGATGGATCAGGTTGCACCTTTCATCCCAATTCCTCGATTTTATTATTTTTGTTTCTTAGTTATTTT
>JAPMOR010094922.1:86947-114006 GCA_026543865.1 Argiope aurantia | reverse complement strand
ACTGCATATATTTGAAGATGAGAGAAGCATGGACTTTCAAGATAGCTTTTAAGATATTAAATTTTTAAGAGATTAACAATATCGGAAGATGTCAATCTAAAAAATATTTGGTTTAACATTTGATGTAACAATACCTCAAGGCATTTCAATATCAATTGCTACAAAAACAGATTGCTAGCAATTAGAAAATTCAGATAATGCGCAAATAAAGAGTAAAAAGTGATATCCAATTCGATACTAAGGAGCATTAAAACTTATTAAATCCTAAAATATTTCATAACATTAGGTCAAGCAGTTAAAGAAATTGCAGTAGTTTTAAAAAATAGTGTTAAAATTATTGTGCTCACATATAAATGGATACTTAGATCTGATCAAGCAATCAGATAGGTTTAATATTTCGACCAAAAATGGAACTGATACGAATTACTTTTAAACTAACATTCTAAAAATGATTTTAAAAGGAAAAATTGGAAAGTAAAATTGATATAAGTAAAAAGGTAATTTTCTGAATTTTAATATAGTGTAAAAGCAATTTTTTTGCATTAATATTGTTCGAAATTATGGCAAAAAAAAGCGTTAAAACGTTTTTCTCCCATTTTACTTTTTTTTATGGGCGTAGAAATTTTTAGTTGCGCAGTTAATTCTTCTAGGTACTAAGAGCATGTGTGCCAAATTTCATTCAGACAATAAACAGACATTCAGTTTTATGCATACAGGGTATTCCAGAATAGTGAAAAAAGCTTTCATTTCTCTAAATATTGCACTTTTGTATACACTTTCAATTACAAAGTTTAATTTAAGAAGGTGGGCAATTGTATGAAAACACTTCGGCTTCTGTGGAAGCTGATAGAAAAAAGTTTTAAAAATTACATTTTTATACACATACCTTAGTATAAAAGTATCCATTAATAAAATGTTTCCTTACATTCATCTATGACCACAAAAAAAATTAACATTTCTGTCTGCAAAATTTATAGAGATATACCTATTTTTAAATTTAGAAGGACTAATCACAAATTTAAATGAAAACATTTACTTCAGATATTTACATAAATGAAAATATTTACTTTTCTGCATTAAACTTAATCAATACAGAAAAACTATCATATGAAAATATTTGTCTAGTAGCACATCCATCCATCATGATTTTAAAGAAATTAGCAAATCACGCATATGTTATTCATATTGATTGTTCGACAGCAACACAGCAACAACTTCGTCTTTATAAGAAAAAAAGGAAAGAAAAACTTGAGAAACTGATCATTTAAGGTATTCTAGAAAAATACTGGAATGCCGAGCGAGGAAATAAAATTCTTTGCTGACACTTGTATGCTTTCTAAAAGAATGACGTATTTTAGTAACAGGGGCCGCTTGCGCATCTTTATTTTTCCGAAGAAGAAAGAGGAGGGAGGATGAGGCGTTATACATTTTGGCTTATGTTTCAAATTGCCTTAATACTGGAGTATAAACAGTCAATCCATAACTCAACATTCCTTAATCGATAGTGTAGATAATATTTAAAAGTAATAATTGGTATCCATACAGTATTCGTAGAGCCTATAGACTGTAGCAACATTTATGTGGGCAGCTACACAATCAACATCAAGAATTTTACAGTTGAGGCCTATCTTAGGTAAAAATCAAATCCTTCTTTTTTTATAAATACCATTTGGACGTATGAATGTTGTTTCAATCGAGATAGAAGCATCAATCGTCAAAACTACCATTTTGGGACTGTAAAGAGGCAATTTTCTATGCATATGTGAGCTGACATTTTTATAAATTCTTGATTGGTTCCCTTTCATACAACAGTATGCTGTATGATGACAGATATATTAAGTTGTTTTGATTTTGACTGGCATTATGTCTGAACTAAGAGATGAATTCACTTTGGCAGCACATGCCATCAGTTTTTGCTTACGAATTGTAAAAGCTTGTCTTTAAGTCACAAGTTATGAACTCAATCGCATATGCGCAAGTATTGTTAAAGGAATGCAACTTTGTATAGTTGTCGAAGGGTTCGTTTTGAACAAAGTTTTGACACTTCGATTAATGTATTATCTGGTAAATTTTAAAGATTCATGAAAATGTGTTTTTATTTCTTAATTCTGCCTTTTAAATAACCTTTCGTGATACATATATTATCCCTGAAAATTGCAATGAAAACCTCGTTCAAGCAGTGGAAGAGGTACAGATAAATGGTCTAAATCAATAAATTCGCCTTTTTATATTTCAAAACGTTTCACAGATAAAAGCATGAAACCTTATATCCTTATAGATGAGTGAAAGAAAAAAATTTATTCACTAACTTTTTTGCAATGGGAGCCGTATAAAAATAACCTTTTATTATCCTTCTTCTATAGAAGTCAAAGTATTTTCATACATTTGAGTACCTTATTTGATTAGACTTTGAATTCGAAAGTATTTCTATAATTACAATAGTTAAGGAAATAAACGCTTATTCCACCTTTTTTTTTTCACTCCATGTACAGATATAGTATCATGTATAATTACTGGAAACTAATCAAAACCGGTAAATGTTAATGTACTCACTTGAAAAAAGCATTCGGCGTTCGCGCAATTTTAGTCGGCTTTCTATACCTAATGTTCTAGAATACTTGATTGCAAGATTATACAAGAATGCTCTTATGAGTACCAGCTTCTATCTCTTACTTTTGGTTTCAGTTTAATTTCGCTAGAAGTTTTTCATCTAATGGAGCTATCTGGTAGAAGGTTTGTCATAATCTTATTAGCATTTATGCATTCGTAGGTATCGCTTATATTTAATTAAAAATAAGCTTTATTACTATTTTGATAAATAATTTCTCGGTTTGAAAAGTAAAAATATAAATATAGTTAAAAAAAATTTTATTTTTTCTAAAATCTAAAATATGTCTCCAGTATAGAAAAATAGATACAGTTTTTCTCATAGAGCTGATATAATTGGAGGAAGCTAGTCGCTTATTTCTAATCTAAAAAAGTGTACGCAACATGAGCCAAGTCACGTGTGAGAAATCTGACCCTTTTTTGGCGCCATATCGCAAATCTTGGCATACTCAAAAACTGCCGCGCAACGTTTTGTTTCCCTGCTTTGGGTCCGGTCAGTTTTCATTTCCGGTTAACATTTCCTAAATAATATATATATATATATATATATTCATTCTTTGAAAACTAAGCAAACTGGTTTCGAAAATAATGTTTTCTTTTTTACATCAGTAGCCGAGTTTATTGATTTAAATTATGTTTACTTTTTTTGTGCATTAATTAAAAGTGAGTATTTTTCTTCTTTAAGTAAACATTTTATTTCTTTTCTTTACCCCAAAACATCTTTTAATTTTACATTACATGTTCAAATATTTTTATCATTATCTCATGCAGATAAAAAAAATCTTTTTGTAATAAAAGCAGATTATAAAAATGACCCAGGTCTTTTTTTTTCCTTGGATATTCTGAATAATATTTATATTTTCATAAAAAATGAAAAAGGTATTAATTAAAACTGTTAAATTATTTTGAAATAATTTAGAAAGAGAGAAAGAAAACAACAACAACGCTAGCTCAGAATCGAACCCAAGTTTCCTGAATGCTACGCCTGTGCCCTAACCACTACACTACTCGAGCGCTCTTTCGGGTAACCTATTTTAAGCTAATTTGAAAGTTTTAAGGTTGACTATTGAGTTAATATTTTCATTAATAAACATTCTAAATGTATACTATCATTATACAAAATCTCATTCCGAACTCAATTTTAAACCTCGTGCCTTCTCCTTGTTAATATCAGCTTTAAATATTTCGCTTCTGGTTTAAAGTGTTGGCGGTAACTTTGCTTCTAACTACCGCAGAAACAAACTTAAATCACTTTTGGAATCTTAAATGTGTTGATTTAATACAAAATAATAAGGAAATTCTAAATTTTTATGAAAACGATGATTTTAGGGTATGTGCATATCGTAAGTTATTAATAAAGTTAACATGCAGACAAAATTTTTATCTGTAAACATAGCATTTCTTTTTTAATCGTTTATCTTTAGAATATCCACTAGTTTCTTATTAGATCTTAATTAAAATTTATAAAATCAAGCAATTACTTCTAGCACATTTATGAAATTTTACTATATAATATTTTCAATAAAACGTTTTAGTTTCACGATTTCATTCCCAATGACGATTTAATATCTTTTACGGTATAATACGATTCGAATATTTATGGTAAAAAAAAATAGTGGAAATAATAACGAACTTTATTTGCACTAAAATAAATAAACAATTATTAATCGATCAATAGTGTTTTTTTATCATTACCAGTTACCAATAGTGTTTTTATGTAAACACTTGTATTGGCGAGAAAAAATCACGCCAAGCTTGCAGCCAAGCACTTGCAACACATTCGAGATTAAAATAAAGCAAATAACAAAATATAATGCAGTTAGATCAGTTTAAATGAAGCTTAATAACAAATTAAATAAATTTAATACAATAACTAAACGAAACTATGAAATATTATTCAGTTTTAACACCAAAATCACTGAGTGATGGAGGTTACGAAATTTTAAATTGACTTAAAATGGATATAAACAGAACATGTTTATTGTAGATATCTGTGAAATGATACAGGACTATCCATAGAAGCTTTTTCTTTGCATCCAATTGCACAGCAATACTTAACCATGGCTTAAATAAGTTTTAAAATCCAACAGTTAAAAGCGAGAAAAATTTTGCTATTGAAATATAATGGGGAACGGAGAATGCGGTTACAGTGAACACAAATTCTGTCCACAAGTCACGTGATTTTATCTTGTCCTACACCAAAGTAGGGTTGCACTCCTTCTATAAGTATCTCAGCTCTATGGTTTTTCTCCTCATTCAAGGGTTTCTTAAGTGCAGCGCTCCGGGACTATATTCTGGTGGTAATTACGGCCATATCTGCAGCACTCTCTTCACACACCACATGGCCAATAACCAAACATCTACATTTTTTTAAAATCCGACTAACAAGGTTGCGCATGGGTTGAAAAAATGAATTTGAGATGAGATCATTTAGTATAAAAGTAATTACATTAAAATACAATCATCAACTATTATTATTAAATTTTAATAAGACGATACAGTATGCTTTTTACGCGGCCCAAATTTTCTATAGAGAGATAAATATTTTTTAATATAAATGAGATTCGTTTTCCAATAGATCTTGTAAAGAAATATTGCGCTTGTTAACAATCATCATTTATCCACTATGCAAAATGTCAAATTATATTTTATTTCCGATGTTTTTACAATAACTATCACTCTGGTTCTTATATGCAATGGAAGATTAATGAATGCAAGTAAAAATCTAGAAATATTGAATAGAAATATCTTATGATGTTAGTAATTATAATTAATATTATCGCAACTTAAACTGTATTTATAATTATGTTTATGTTTTAAAATTAAATTATAATTCAAGTATTAGAGGAATGGATGTGAGGGCGCTGATGATGATGAGAATCAGAAAATGAACTGAAGGGAAGTGAGTGGAGGAGTAAAACAGCTGGAGAGACGGTGGACGGGGAGAAAGTTGATGTTTGGAGCTCGATGATGTTCTTGTATTAAATTCGGTTATATTGTTCTTGTATGTTATGTGTTGTCCTAAGTGAATGTCAATTAAATGTTGTTAAAAAATTAAATCTAGCGTCATACTAATTATTCTAGGTTACATTTGCTAATGAAAAGGGCAGTCTCTGCCTTACTTATTTTTCCAGATGAGAAAGCTCGGCAGCGCCGACATTTTGGTGGCAACGAACGGGATCTGGATTAATGAAGGTGCCTATTATTTTTCCAGTTAATCCAGAATGAAATCGAGGTAACCCACCGAATCCAGGTATGTGATGAGGGAAGTTACGGCAGTAGCTAAAGGAACTCAGGTAAGATAAATGTTTACTGATTTTGTGCGCACGTAAAGATATAGTTTTGTTCTGTCAGGAATATAATTTGTTGTATCACGCCAGTGATTTTATTCAGTCAGGAATATAGGTTTAAGTATCACATCAGTGATATCCATATTTCTAATTTCTTCATGTTGTTTCATCTTCTAACATGTTGGTAATATATCTTTACAGCACAAATAAGTGTTATTTTATTATAGTTTATGCTTTGTTTCGCCAGGAACTTGCCATTTTATATGTTACGTCAGTGATAACACTACGTCAGTGGTTACGATGATTAAATATAGTTTATGTCAGTAAAATAAAGAGAAAAAAAAGAAAGGTGATTATTGTACCTTTTAGAGAAATAATAATAAAACATGCTGTGTTAAGAATTTATTTCTATCAAGAAATGAGCTGAACAATTGTTGACATTATCGTTTCGTTTTGAAAGGGTGAATGCTGTCATAAATAATTGTATATCATTTTGTAATAAACTCTATATTTTGATAAGAGTAAAACGGACGTTCTTTTAATATATTTTTTAATATATAATAAAGTAATTTTTTCATAAACATTGCAACGAATTAATTCTTGGGAAATACAATAATAAGTTTTACTGCTTTTGTTCCACATGGTTTGATATTTATGTTCTTTTTTCAGATATTCTGGATATTAAAGAATTTATTTTGATTGTTGTCTTTAATAAGTGATTATTTGTTAATTGAATTTTATGCTTGATAATTCTATGTTTTAGTTTTAAAAAAATAATTACCAATAAAACTTTCGTTTCGATTCCGAACGGAAGATTTTTTTTTTAAATAATACTTTTTTGATTGATATCCGTATTTCCGGTGTTCTGGATACTTATTTCGTTCTTGTTTTATGAATCCTGTTGACGGCAGTTAAAAAAAAGAAATAAGTAAACGGAAAGAGTAGATTTATGGGGGGGGTATCATCTAATTTATGCCATTTGTGTTTTTTTTTATTTTTGAAGGATATTTCTTTGAATTAATACTATTTGTTGTTATTCGAGAAAGCATTCTAATACTCTCCATTTTATGATTGCTTATGTACTAAATTCTTTCAGTTACTGTTTCGTAACGTTTGACTATAGCTCAAACAAATAATTCTGGTTTGATATTTTAATAAGAATGGTCTTTATTAATGGAAGATTTATTACTTTCGCATTTTCTTTTTTATTGATATAAATATAAAGGAAGTGTTGTATTAGAGGTTATACTTTATCGTTGTGAAATAGAACGACAACAAAAGTTATTAAAAGTTAATTTGTATTACATTATAAAGCGTGTGCCGCAAATGCATAAAACTTTTTATGTTTAATATTTTAAGAAATGTTTTCAAATAAAACAGAAATTGTTTGGAACATGTACTTGAATTTTAGATTGTTAAAATAATTTTCATGAGTTTAAAAATTATCAAGATAATTTTATTAGCAATTATTATTATTATTTTACTTTATTTTCGTTTGAATATTTTTCAATATTGTAAAGAGTATCTCCGCAGTAACAGAATTCTTGTTGCGCGTTTTTAAAACAAAACAAAAAAATATATATGTATAATTTAAAAGAGACAGAATAAATTTCTATTTTCGGGTTAGAATTATTATTTGATAATGGCATTTTTGGCAAAGGGTATCAAGGGTGATCTTATAGCTTTGGCAAGTGAAATGGGAGAGGAATCTAAATCTGATATGACAATATATGGGCTAAAATCATTAATAACTGGCAGTCAGGTCTATGAAGAAGAATTTGTCAAAACTTTACTAGAAACAATAATCTCTACAAGAAAGGAACAAGAGTTGAAATTGCAGATGGAAGCAACAAAGAAAGAGAATGAGTTGAAATTGCAGATGGAGATGGAAGCAAGAAAGCGAGAGATGGAATTTGAATTGGAAAAGAAAAAAATAGAAGCAGGAATGGCTGCATCTAATGCTAGTTCAGCTAGTGGTGGACAATTTCATATCAATCCGCAAATTGAAATTTCAAAGTCCATGCCAAAATTTGACGAAAAAGAATGTGACATTGTCCTATATATGTCATTGTTTGAGAGACAAGTCATGAGGCTGAAAATTGATAAGGAAAACTGGGTGTCATGTTTAATACCTCTCATGCCTGCAGAGATAGTGGAACTGATCGCAAGAATTCCAGAAGAAGAATTTTTTAATTTTTTATTGTAAAAGAAATCTTGATGGAGAAATTTAAATTGAATGCTGAAGGTTTTCGCCAGAAATTTGTTCAGCACCAAAGAAATCCAGAGAAGAGTTGGAAAGATTTCATTTATGAAGTTACAAATTATTTTCACGGCTGGATAAGTGCTTTGAATGTCACGGATTTGGAGGGACTGAAAGATTTGATCATTACGGATCAAGTAAAGAAGAGAGTTCCACAAGAGGTTCGTGACCATTTTGTTGACATGTGGGGGACATTAGTCAAACCCCAAGATTTAGCGGACAAGCTAGACGAATACGAGTGTGTTCGAAAAACTTATCGACCATCGAATCCAAATCCCAAGACACATCAACAAGTAAATCTTAGAAATAACGCCTTTAGCCGCGATAACAGAGACTATAATAGTAGTCCTAAACAGACGAAGCAAGATACGGGTTTAACACGGAATCAATACGATCTGAAAAACCGTCCAAAGTTTACCTGCTATTTCTGTGGAGCGGATGGTCATGTAAAAAAGTTCTGTCCCAAAATTTTAAAGACGAACTCAGATCAAGATAGTAGAAGAAAAGCAAATGTTCACAGAACAGTCGTGGACACAGAACCGGTCACTAAGGAAACGGCAGTAGTTGCTAATGTGATGTCTCACAGACGACCTTCTCTTGATAAAGGTCTTTGTAATCTAGAAAAGATACGTATAAGTGTGAATGGAAAGCCTGCAACAGCTTTAGTTGATTCTGGCACTGAAATAACTGTAGTCAGAAGAGATCTATTGATTGATTTTCCTATTGAAGATCAATTTATATAAAAGGCATTTTTGGTCCAGCAGAGAAATGTTCTCTTGTCAATATTCCAATGGGTGTCATCGTTGGCAAAGACGGGAATATGATTCACCAAGAAGTGTTGTGTGCAGTTGCTCCTACTCTGGTGGATGATGTACTGTTGCCCCCAGAAATAAGAGACAAGTTGCAGTGTGTTCAAAAAAATTATTTCGTTGATATTTCCAAAAAGAACACAGAACCAGAAAAAGTTAAAAATAGAGAAATCGTCGATGAAACAAATGATGACAACCCAGTAGGTAGTGAAGAAATAAAATCTGTGGAAAATTCAGAAAAGAATGCTAAAGAACTATCGAGGTCGGACGAATTTCTTAAAGATCAAGTGGATTGTCCAGATTTAGAATATGCTAGAAAATGTGCAAATGGAAAGTCCGGAAGATTTTATTTCCATTATAAATTTTTGTTTCACAAAGAAAAAGTTTTAGGGGAGTCCGTTGCTCAGCTAGTTTTGCCTAAGAAGCGTAGACTTGAAGTTCTAAAGTTAGCTCTATTTGGAGGTCACATGGGCGCAAGAAAAACTGCTGAAAGAATAAGATATTCCTTTCACTGTCATGGAATATCCAAAGATGTCAGAGCTTTTTGTCAACAGTGCAAGGAGTGTCAGTTGACAAGGCGAATAAATCAAAAGGACAGAGTACCAATTACTCCTGTGGCAAGACCAGAATTGCCGTTCCAAGCGGTAAACATCGACATTATTGGACCTATAGATCCACCGAGTGCAAAAGGTCACAGATATATATTATGTCTAGTTGATCAACACACGAGATGGGCTGAGGCAGTACCACTGACCAGTTTAACTGCCAAAGCTGCATGTGAGGCACTGTTAACCATCTTCATGCGGACAGGTGTGCCTAATATAATAGCATCAGACAATGGGACTAGTTTCAATGCTAGTTTGACACAAGAGTTTGAAAAAATAATGGGATCCAGCCCAAGATTTTCGACACCATTGCATCCAAAGTCGAATGGGCTGGTAGAAAGATTTAATCAGACGTTAAAGCACATGCTACATCATGTCATTTTGGAAGAGCCACGTACATGGCATACAAAAGTACCGTTCATTTTGTGGGCCTATCGAGAAGTCCCGAACAGCACGACCGGTGTAGCACCTTTTCAGTTGTTATATGGACGAAAACCAGAAGGACCCTTATCTATTCTGAGGAATACATGGGTGGCAGATGAAAAAGGTTTGCAGTTGGATACTACTCGAGTTGCTCTTTGCATGGAAAAGCTTAAGAAGCAGTTAGAAGATGCAGCTGAGAAAGCAAAATTGATTTCAACAGTACAGCAAGAAAGAATGACCCGTTATTACAATTTGAGATCTACGAAGAAAATCTTTACTCCAGGAGACAAGGTAATTGTTCTATTACCTGATTCAAGAAACAAACTTTTAGCTAGATGGCAAGATCCATGTACCATCGAATCACGAAAGAATGAACATTCATTTTTAGTTAAGATGCCTGATGATAGTCTGAGGCATGTGCATCAAAATAAAATGAGAGAATTTATTGCTAACTCCGGAGTGTGAACGTCATATTTGAAGGGGAAGAAGAATTTGGTGACATCGAAAATACTCCATTGAAAGAAGACTCCTTTTGGTAGGAGGTAAAATCCGTAGCCTCACCTGACTTATCAACTACGCAGCAAGGAGAATTGGAGACGTTATTAAAAGAATTTGAACCCTTATTCAAAAGACCAGTGCAACCCATTGAAATCGGGGAGCATGTGATTGAACTTTTGCCCAATATTACTAGACGGAAACCGCATCCCTACAGTGTTCCAATGTCTTATAGAACAGAGGTGGACAGACAAGTGAAAGAACTGTTGGACTCGATTGAACCTTCAAATGCAGACATTACATATCCTATAGTATGTGTGGCGAAGAAGGACGCATCCATTCGAATGTGTATTGACTATAGAGCCCTTAATGCTGTAACAAAAGTTCCTAATTATCCCATGAAAGATACACAAGAATTAGTTTTTACTGCGGGGATGGCTCAATGGTTATCATGTCTAGATTTACTAAAGGGATATTACCAAATTAAAATGAATGATGAGAAAAAAATTTTAGCAGCTTTTTCTACTCATAACGGAATATATCAGTGGAAGGTTATGCCTTTTGGTCTATCCGGAGCGTCGGGTACATTCCAAAAAAAAATGAATATTGTTCTTCGAAACCATTCTAGTTATGCTCAAGCTTACATTGACGATATAATAGTGTACTCCAAAACATGGAGCGAACATTTAATTCATCTGAGAAATGTATTGCAAGAATTAGAAAGGGCGGGGTTTTCTGTAAAATTTAAAAAATGCACTTTCGCAGCCCGAGAACTACAATTTTTCGGCCATAAGATAGGAGGTGGTAAGCACGCCCCAGAAGAAGATAAAATTGCGGCAAAAAAACGGTTAGAAAGGCCAAAGAGGAAAAATGAAGTAAGATCTGTGTTAGGACTAATGGGATTTTATCGATCATATATTCCTAATTATGCGGAAATCGCAACCCCTCTAACTGAACTAATCAAAGAAAAAAAAACAGGAGATGTAAATTGGGGAAAACGCGAAGAATCGTTTTTTAGGTTAAAGAAAGCTTTATGTGAAGCGACAGCGTTAAATGCCCCTGATTTTGGTAAATCTTTTGAAATTCACTCAGATTCTTCTGATTACGCAGTTGGTTGTTGTCTAACTCAAAAGGATAGAAAGGGAAATTATAAACCTATTGCATTTGTAAGCCAAAAATTAAACAAAACTCAAAAAAATTGGTCAACCATTAAAAAGGAAGCTTATGCCATCTTGTTTGGATTTAAAAAATTTGATAAATGGTTGCATGGAACTACGGTAGAGATCGTAACTGATCACAATCCATTAAAATACTTAAGTGAAAAAACTCCAAAAAGTCCCAAGCTAACTAGATGGGCATTGGCTTTGCAACGATGGAGTTACAAAATTACTCATCGTCCTGGAATCTTAAACAAAGACGCTGATGCTTTATCTCGTTTACAAACTAAACATTAGTTCTGTTTTTTTTTCTTTGTTAAAATTAGTTCTCAACGTCCATTGTGTTAATGTATGTTTTGTTCAATTTTTATTTTAACATATGTATGCTATATTCTTATTGTGTTTAGTTATTTTCCATATGTGCATTCATTTTTATTTAACATATGTATGCTATGTTCTTATTACGTTTAATTATTTTTCATACATATATTCGAAACTTTCATTGTTATTTCAATATGTGTATGAGATGTTCTTATTTCGTTTAGTTATTTTTCCACATATGTTCAGAACTTTGTCCAAAGGAATCAGAAAAAAAACTTTTGTCGTTTGAAGACCAGTTTTTCTCTTAGGGGCGGCGTGTGAGGGCGCTGCTGATGATGAGAATCAGAAAATGAACTGAAGGGAAGTGAGTGGAGGAGTAAAACGGCGGGAGAGACGGTGCACGGGGAGAAAGTTGATGTTTGGAGCTCGATGATGTTCTTGTATTAAATTCGGTTATATTGTTCTTGTATGTTATGTGTTGTCCTAAGTGAATGTCAATTAAATGTTGTTAAAAAATTAAATCTGGCGTCATACTAGTTATTCTAGGTTACATTTGCTAATGAAAAGGACAGTCTCTGCCTTACTTATTTTTCCAGATGAGAAATCGAAATTGAGAAAGCTCGGCAGCGCCGACAATGGACATTTTTCTCCCAAAAAAAGGTGTAACATATTTATTAAAACTTTCTTTAAATCTTTAATCAAAATACTTTCAAATTAAAAAAAACACATTTATATTTATAATTATTTTTCTTTTAAAAATTAAATCGTAATTCAAGCATTAGGTCAGTAAATATATATTTATGCATAAAAAATGAGTAAGGTATTAACTAAAACTTTTTGTAAGCTGTTAATGTAATTCAAATAATTTTGAAATTTTTTTTAACAAAACGCATCTATATTTATAACTATTTTTCTCTTACAAATTAAATTATAGTTTACGTATTTCGTGAGTAAGCATTTATTTTGCCATAAAAAATAAAAACTTATTAAGCAACTATTTGTGAGCAGTTAATTTCATTTGAAAAAATTTGGAAAGAAAAAAATTAAAGGATAAAATGGCTTATCTATCCTGAGCTCCCATTCTTGAAATGATTACCTTGACGGCCATACCATTAGGTTGTCACGCGCAGATACTTTACTTTACGCATACACGAATTGTTGTACGAAAATAATTAAAAGCATAATTATAACACTCCATTTATTATTATGATATGACTTCAATATATTAAAACCTTCCCCAATAAATGCTCTACAAAATGGTACACATATCTCCAACATTATTTAAGTATTTCTCGAGTTTTTCTGGTTCAAACCTACAGACGCTTTCAGGAGACTTCATTTTATACTATGTATACATTTAGATGTATATGAGAAGGCAGACTAAGAAAAAGTTGTTGAAGAATTTATTTCCATAATTGATTCTTCAAGCAAGGAATTTTCAGCGAGATTTTCTCAGTTCAAAGAATTAGCGGAAGTCTATTATGTACTCCGATGTGATTTCATTTGATAAATTGAATTTATCCCAATTCGATTGGTTGGAAATTGAAGAATTTGAAATGCAACTGATTGATTTCCAGTCTAGTTAAATATGGATATAAGAATTTATTGAAAGAGCAGAAAAGTTGTAATAGATTGAAACAGAAAGATTAACAAGCAATATAAGTTAAAGTGACAGTAACGAAATTTTGGAAACATGGAATTCGATTCCAGACACATTTAACTGTTTGAAGAAGCTGGCTCATGCTATTTTAAACCACATTTTCATCTATTTATGCCTTCCAGTCATTATTTACAGAGATGAATAAAATTAAAGACTCGCTTAGAAACCGTTTGGCCGATGACTCCAAATTCAGCACACATTCTGCTAAAAGTAACACCTTACATTCCTAATATAAGATATTTATCATCTAATCTGCAACAGTAGAAGTCACACTAATGTTACTTTAATTTGAATTACACATAAGTAAAGCATTTACTACTATACAGTGCAAAATATATTTTTTCATAGTAAAGAAAGAGTTTTGAGTTGTTAGTATTTAATTTTATTATTTTTCCAATAATCACAAGTCAAAATTATTTGATGGCACGTCTATACCTCATTGAACATTTCTTTACAAAAAATGGCACGTTAATCCATAAAATTTCGCCACCTCTGCTTTATGCAATCATTTCAATTAGATGACGTCATTTGAATTTTCATTCGGAAAGTAGCCTTTATTTCTGCAATTTAAAATCCTAAAATTATTTATGCTATTGATCTGATTAATAATAACAACTATCAATTAAAACTTTAATATTAACAAGAAATAATTCTCGTCTTAATGAATTTTCTATCAGATTAGCATTCGCTACAACCTGAAAATGAAATTTTCTCCTTCAAACAAAGCTTAATAAATTCATTGGCTTAAAATGTCATTTTGCGATTGAGTTTCTTCCAATTAAGTAAAATTTCACTTAAAAATATTGGACCCACTGCATTTCATTCAAAATAAAAAAAAATCATGGGTGTTACTGAAATGTTTAGGGCGGAATCAACCATTGAGATAGATTCTAAAGTACTGTCTTGAAATCTGTCGAAATGCTTAAATTTCGAGAAAAAAAAATTATATATTAGTTGAGTTTTGAAAATGAAAGTTCATCTTAAATATCGATTTGAATCATTATTTGGTTTATTTCTCGAAACAAAACGAAATAAATGCTTTTTTTTTTTTTTTTTACCTTTTAACAATTTGAGGCTTACATAATTTATTAGTGGTTTAGCACGATTCAGCGGGAGTATCAAACGAGTAAAATTAAGTATATCTCATGAGCTAATGCGAATTTTTGAATGAAATTTGATACACATATAGAAAAAGGGATACCGGAACATGTTAATATCGGTTTCTATAATTTCATAACACTAATTAAGTAAGGTTAATCAGTTTTTCGATCTAAATAAATCTATTCATTTGAATCATTTCCATCGATACCAGTTTTGTGAAAATGCGATAGTAATTGTTAGAATTATAACAGTGTTCTTTTTGTTGTTGTTGTTGAGGACTGTATTATATCCTTTCAACGCTATTCCCCAGTATTATGAAAATAAATTTCAACATTAAAAATATTCTCAAAATTAGCATATCTAATCAAGCAATGAGCAGGAGCAATAGCGAAACAATGAGCAGGAATCGATACAGTATCTGCAGAAAGTAGTTAACTTCCTGAAAAGCATAACGTGAAAGTTTTGTCTAGTGGTTGGATGGACCGTTTTAAGAAAAAAATACATCGTAGTCCAAAAGAAAGTGTATGAAAAAAGGAGGATATAAATGAAAATGTAGTAAAAGACTGGAAAGAAAGGCTGCTCAGCATTATTGAAGGGTATTCAACATCCAAAATTTATAACGCAGATGAAGCTGAGTTATTTTATGACTTACACCCTGACCAAAATCTTTGCTATAAAAATAAAAAATGCTTTGTTGAATGAAAAAAAAAGCAAAATGAAGATTACATTTTTGCTTGCGATTTGTGATTTGAGAGGTGTTTTGGCGCAAGAACCATATTTGGCTAAGCTGCGCCCTTTTTTGCTTGCAGTTAATGTTGATGAAATTGACAAGCTGAAGCCATTTGTGATAGGAAGGACAGTAATACCACTGTGCTTTAAAAACGGAAAGACTTTACTATCAAAATATCCAGCAAAATAAAGTTCTGGATGACTTTAGCCTCATCTACAGACTTTTTTTGAGATAAACTATGAGGGCACAAAGGTGAAAAATTCTTTTATTTATTGAATAAAGTCACGCACATCTTTCAGTTCGCAATTTGGAAAAGGTCAAAATCGTGTTTTTACCTGCGAATTGCAGAAGTATGCCTTAGCTGCTAGACCTTGGTATCATAATTTCTATAAAAGTTAATTGCAAGAAGTTGCGTATCAGAAAAATTATAGTACTGTGGGACGAAAATGTGGAGGAAAAAGGCAAAGTAATGTTTTTGGATTCTCTGTTTATTTTTTATTTTTAAATTTATTTATTTATTGTGAAAAAAATCTTGAGATCAAATTTCTAAAATTATAAATGAAGAATGCTTTCAGAAAGCGCGATTTCCAGACCCACAAATTGAAAATGTAAATGATAAGTCATCTTTCCATTTCACCTTTCAGAAGAAGTCATATGGAAAAAAAATTGTTCCTGGAATAGATTTTAACAATTTTGTCACATTTGATGATAGACTACTTATCTGTGCAACTGAATTTGATGAAATTGTTGATGTATCATTATTTAAATAATGATTCTGATGGAGAAATTGGTCATGAAACTTCCATTAAAACCGTATCTTTTTCTGATGCCTTACATAGTTTGAAAACTCACCAGATGCAGCAAAATGTGAATGACGTAATATTTTTTTCTCTCCATAAAGTTGAAAAAGAATTCTTTCCAGTCAAGAATCAAGGAAATTGTCTAACATTTAATACATTCTTATGCCTTAAATTTTAAAAAAATGTGTAATTATTGGCTGTATTTGCTTAATAAAAAGGCTATAATTTCTAAAAATGGATATTCCATAAAGCAAACGTGAATTTTCCTTTTTCTGTTTGTTTGCTTTGGGCCCCTATATTTTGAACAACTTTCGATTTAACGAATAAAATTTTTGGCAAAAATTTGCTGAATTGGGGTTCGACTGTAATAATCAGGTTTTTTTACTGCTTTCATTGTTACGATTTTTAAAAGGATGAAATGAGAAAAACTAGATATTGCACAAAATACATGTATGAAATGAGGAGAAGGGAAAGAAAATAATAGTTTAAAAAACATAAAAATAAATTATTATATTTGAAATTAATTCGTGTAAAAATATTGAATTAAGAAGTTTTCCACAAAAATAAGAAGTAGTGCTCATCCAAAATTCTTCCATTTGAAGGATAATTCATTTTTTTTTTCTTTATCGTTTTTTATGCATCTGTTTAAAGCTTTAGGGAAATTGTAGATCATAATCCCAAATTGGCGTAAAAACATCTCTTTTTGAGCCTTTTTATTATTCATTTCCAGCTTAAATATTGTTTTTTTTAAAAAAAATAGATATAATGAAAGTAACATTAAACGTGATTGTTCATCTTATCTTGATTTTGTTAATTCAAAATATTTGATTAACAGTTTTTATAATGGACAATTCATTATTATAATAAATTATTAATTAAAGATGTTTGAATTATATTACTTTCAAACAATTATTATTTCTAAATTAAAATATATCGTTAATCATCGACGATAACGAATGTTCTTGTTTTTAGTCTCGAGAGTAGTTATTTCAATATTCTCAACACGGGCAAGAGCTGTAATAGATGGGGCTACTAGAGTAAATCATGTCCGACTCGGCTGATCGGATCCTCTATGACATCGAAATGGCGACAGTGAAATAATATTGGATTTTCTAGTAATTTGTTTTGATAATTTGTTAATGATAATTTAGTGATCTATTCTAAAAAAAAGGTTCTTTCCTGTTATTCCCTCGAATGAATAGAAAGCATAAAACAGTTCATTGTTAGGCGTATGAAGTGAGTAAATACCTCATTGGTATTGTTGGATTTTGTTGTTTATATATAAAAACAAATGTAGCACGTTTTGTATACTAACTCGTTTGCTTGATCCTTTCTCTCTTGTTAGATAAATTTTTTATTATGTTTTCTGACCAAAACTCATGATGTCAGAAGCAACAATAATATAAACATTTTCGGCGTAAAGATTTTTGTGATGAAAGGCATTTTTTTTTTTAACTCTTTGTGATTAAAGAGAATTTTCTCATTTATAACTAATTAATTTCTAATATCTTTATCCCGCTTTTCATTTTTATTACACAAATATGTTTTAAGGTAAAATGTTGTAGCATTAATTTTTAAATAATAATTTTTTCTTTTCCTAATTCAATGACATTTTGATTCGATGTGCACGAAATTACGATGAGCTTCATGCGAATGTTAAATGTAAACATTTGTTTCGTATTCTTTTTCGTTTCTAGTCACGTTATTTTTGTGAAATTATTTTTACTCGAGTTTTATATGCAATGTTTGTTGATATTGAATATGTTTAAAGAATATGCATTGCAAATGTTTTTAAATGCCTTGACATTTCAGTCTTCATAATGAAAACTGTTTCTTATTCAAATATTTCTCTAAATAAATTGTTACAATGTTATGAAAATCATCAATTATATTTAGTTGATTTTAAAAATGTATAGTATTTGAGAGCAATGATTATGAATCCACATGTTTTGAAATATTTGATTTATTAATATTTTTTGCCTATTGTTAATATTTTTGCTTAAGATTAAAATTGAAGTAGCTCTTCAAAAGGTTTTGCAAAGTTACTGCTAAAATGAACATTGTTGAAATGAGACATTTTAAGATAGATTTACATAGATGAAATTATGTGTTGCAAGTAAAGACATTGAAATATTATTGCAATTTTCAATTTTACCCTTTCTAAAAGAGCTATTATAGTTGCTAACATATGTTTAATTGACTATGCTTTAAATATAGAAAATATATTTTACTTGATTAATTGTGAAATTAAAATTGTGTACTAAATTTTTTTCCATATACTCAAGTTGTTTAAACTGCATGGTTAAATTTTTTTTAATATTTAATGAATAACTACATAACTTTTTATTCCTTTTTCGGATATTTTTAATAGATTGATAATAATGTTTTTATGATTTTTTCTTTTAAAATATTGTTTGCTAAATTCTTTTAAATATTAAAGTGTAGTTAATTCTAAATTGAAGTTTTCTATACATATCATTGATATTTGGGTATTGTAAAGAAAGATTCTAAAATTTGATTAATTATTAAATAGAAAACTAAGTTGAGTGTTGATTCCATATTTTAAAATACCATATAATTAATTTTTAGTTTATTGAAGTTGTATGTGTAATACAAATTTACATTTCTTTAAGTATCTATTTCTTATATCTGTAAATTTATTAGTTTAATTACATTTAGAGGAGGTTAGCCTTATAGTCTTTAAGTGGAGAATGGCATCAATTCTTTTGTAATAGTAGATATAGGAAATGTTGAGTCAAAATAAGTACAAAGTTTCAAAGATTATCTATGGAAGATTATTTTCTTATATCTTACATCTGTTTTTTTTTTTTAATACTTTACAAGCAAAATAAATATCTATAGTTTCTTTTCTATAACATCAGAAACAGTGATTTTTGAAAACAGTAAAGCTTAGCTTATTTTATTTGCTTTAAATGTAGGATTTTGTTAACATGATTATTTTATGATAGATTGGAAAATGATAATTAAAATATCTGTAAGGGACTTTAAAATTCTTTTTCCTATTCTGACTTTTCTTTAATTTTTCTATTTTTTTACATTCCATGATAGTGATAATTAATATTTCCATTATATGAATTGTGAAATATAAAAGATTATGAAATATTTGTTTATTGAATAACTGCAAAATCATTAAAACTTAGGGCATCAATAGTTTTATCTTTGACCTTATATCAGGTAGATCTGTTGTTTATATTTTATGCTATGATTGATTCATTTATTTATAGCTGTTCTTTTACTGTAATATTGGAGTGGGTGTGCTTTTTTTTTAATGTTTTGGCTTAATATCCCTTCCCCCATTATTCTAAAGTTCTTACATTATAATATTTTCTTATTAATTTTAATTCGATGAATTCCTATGAGAAAAGATTCCCCCCCCCCCGTTTTAAATATTAGATATAAAATATTTGTTGAAAATAATTTTTAAAAAGTGTTGAATATCTGGAGGAAAATAAAATATTATTAAAAATATATCAAATTAACTTGCTGTATGTAGTTATTTTTCTTATCTTCTAATCTATGTAATATTTATTCTTTCAAATGAATAAATAAATAGAAAATCTTTTGTTTTCTATGCATTAGATACAAATTTTGTTTAAAATCTTTTTTCTAAAAAAAGTACTAAATGATTTATCTGTAAGTATATATTTATATTATGATGATGTATATTTATGATTATGGTGATTTTGTAAATTTTCTTATATATGGAAACAAGCATGCATTCCGTACTGATAAACAAGCATGCATTCCGTTCTGATAAACAAGCATGCATTCCGTACTGATACTGGGAATTATTTTGTAATTGAAGTATGTCAATTTTATAGAACAGCTACATTTGGAGTATTTAACTTTATGGATAGTTAGTTACATCTTCCCTATCCTTAAAAGAAATGTTATATTTCTTTTTTAAAGTTTGATAGTATTTAAATACATCAATGAACAATAATCAGTGTTTTTTAACGCCACCATTATTTTTCCAAATTTCACCTGGGAATTAAATATTTGATAAAGTTATTGAATAAAAAGTTTTTTTGATGATATATGTATTTAAAGTTTACATTGATAGTTTTGTTATTTGTATTATACCTTTTATGTATTGTAAGTTTAATGTTAAGTTTTTGCTCTGTTTGTAACAGTTTACCTTTTTAAAAAATGATTTAAAATAAATAAAATAATTACATGAAATTGAAAATCATTGCAAACATTGAGCATTTCATGTAATTTGCTTAAGCTATAATTTTTTAATCAAAAATGTGAAAATTATAGTAATGGAAGATATATTTATATTCCTAATTATTAGAATAGGAAAATTTTGCAAATTGTTTGTAATGTTAATTTAAATTTGAATTCAATCCCTAAAATTATGGCTGTACCTTCCCAAATTCTAAAAGTTTCATTTATTTCTCTTCTATGATTTTTTTAGCAATAAATTTTAAGGAAAAAGTTCAGATATTGATAATACTTGTGTTATTCTTATAGATATTTATTTTGATAGCAAATAATTTTCTTTTTCTAAGAGCTGATAAATTTTTAAAATGCATCTTCTGTTTAGTCCTGCCCTCTTTTTTTACTGGGCTTCCTTTATTTAAATTTGAAGTGGATGTATTTGAATATGTAAGTTATTATCATTATTTTAATTATGACAATGCAGCTTTTATAAGAAAGTAGATGGAGTATGTGTGCATTCATCTCTAAAAACTGGCATTTGCAAATGATTTATTATGCTAGATTTTAATAAAATGTGAATTTTTAAATAACTTAAATGAATTAGATTATTCTAAAAGAACTTAAAATGAAAATTGTAGCTAATAAACCTTTGATGAAACCCTTTTAAGTTATTGAAAAGTCTTATTGCATCTTGCAGATTACTTGTTCTTGTCTTACCATTTGATGAAAAAATAAATATTTGGTGATTTGAGACTTGACAGATAAACAAAGCTTAAATCCTGATAATGCATATATAAAGGCAGAAGTTAAAAATCCATTAGTGCAGACTAAACTACTCACAGACCAAGGGGGTGGAAAGAATGAAATTTTTATGTTTGTTTCTTCAGATATATACTGAGTTTAACGAGTTTTGATACTATTAAATGATTGGGAAATTATGTGATCTCTCTATCTCAAGCACACACAAAAGACCTTTGTAAAAGCCTTATGCATAAATAAAATGATTAAGGCTGATTGGAAGAACATTTATCACCTCTGTTGATCATAAATTTGCTTTATCATATGTAAAACGATTTACTATTATTTGATGCATGATAGTAGCTGATTGTAATATGTTTCAAATCAATTTGATCAGCATAACAGGACAGTTTCAGACATTTAATAAAGTATTAAAGTCTTATCAAAGTTGCATTGCAACCTAAGTAAGATCATTTAAATATTATTGTGCATGACAGCCATTGGTGTAGGTATCTTCAAATTTTTTTAAGGAAATTTTTATAAAAGGAACATGATTTTATGTTTTGATGAAATTATGTATTATTTAACAGCTGTAGTGTGTCCATCAATAAATTTTTATTGAAATTTCTCATAAAAGGAGTAGTTGCCAAGTTTATTATTTTGATACCCATGTTGAAAGATTCAATTTTGCCCCCCCCCCCATATTTGCTCTATCAACTGAACTAAATAGGCTAAAGATTTTTCCCCCCTTTCTGCCTATATAATAACAAAAAGAGTTCACAAAATAAATATTTTCATTTTATCTGTAATCAGTGTAATTAAATGCACTGTGATATATATGTATTAGAAGAAGAGTTATTTTAAGTATGATTATAAATTAGTTTAGGAAAAAAAAATAAAATTTTGAATTAGCTGACATAATTTTTCAAATTGGAATTGTCAAATGGCTTATATTGGTCTTGAAGTTGGTGAAGAGGAAAAAGCTGTGAATCATATTAGCAAGATAAAATCTGTAAATTGGGATCTGATGACCTTATCAGTTATGCTACTAGGGTTTTTTTGAAAATCACAAAAAGGAATTTACTATTGCTACCAGCCTTATTTCAATTTTCAATGAAAGTTACTGAAATTTTTATGTGTTTCAATGAGATTTTTAGCATCTGTGAAAGATTGTTTTAAGATTTTAAACTATTGTCTTTAGATTTCTGATGAAAATCTTAAAACAAAGTTGCTTAAATTTTTCAATAATTAATTATACAAATTTTAGTTATTCATACGCAATTTGATATTTATTTCAAACTTGGTGCAGTGTCACTGATATCTTCATAAATATATTGTCTTCAGCAGATGAAATCAAATTAATGAGAAACCATGCAATAGCCTAGACTGAATGGACATTGAAAGTAATAAATGTATTAGTCTAAATGTTAATAAATCTTACAAAGTGATATTAAATTTCATAATCCTAAAGAACAATTCAAGACTCATAACAAAGGAAGATTGATTTTTGTCAGTATCTGTAAATAGCATCTTATTTGTAGATATTGTGTCTTAAACAAAAGTTCAATTTCTTTTATAAAATATTTGTTATAAGTTTGGTGCACAAATCTGTAGAAGATATTGAATGGGTAGTGCACCTGTGATCATTTTAGTGAATTAATTTTATTTGGATTAAATTATCCTTTGAATTAATTAAACTACATTAATTAGAAACTAGTATAGGTCTTCAATCTCTACCATATTTATCTAGGAATAAGACTTGAACTTGTACTAATTTTTGCTTCAAATGCTGTATAAGGGTTTATTTTCAGTGGATATTTAATTTCTTCAGATACAAATTTTATTTATTTGAAAATAGCCATTCTTTCTTTTGGAATATTTAGGTAAAGCTCCAAACCATTAATTCTGGCTTAAATTTCTTGTGGTTTCATTTTTCTATAAAACCATCAGCCTTAATCTCTCATGTCAAGCAATAGTTTTCTTTAACTCTTTCTAGGGCCGTGGGAAGTGATTTATCAATCTTTGTATGAAATTATTTAGTTTGACATACATTATGACAAATTTTTCAGAAAGGCAAATGTAGATGCTTCCGTTTTTTATCTCAGACAAAATGAAGTCTTGATTTGTTACTTAATTATTAATTAACCAAATTAATTAATTAATCAAATTAAATTTATCTAATAAGCTAAATGAATCCTTTTTCTTATTCTAATTTCAAGCCTAAAAATATTTTAACATAATATGACTAGAAAAAAATTGCCCTTTAAAAGGTTAAATGAACACTTCTTGGTTATGTAACCAGTTCATTGTGCACTGGTAGCTCATCTATTTTTTATTTTTCCCATGAATTATTAACCCAAGTCTTAACTCTTGTACATTTTTAATTCCTTGAAGTCTGAAGGCCTGATTTTTATTAGTCTACTTTTAGATAGTTTGTATTACTGAAAGAAGACATCCATTCAGTGAATTCTTTTGGCAATATGTCTTAATTGTTTTGCCATTGCAAGGGCAATTGCTTGAAGCTTAACTCTATAAACAACCAAACACTTTGTTGTTTTATCAGCAATCCTTTTATCTTCAAACTTGGAACATGGCAGATACTGAATTGTGCGATACCTAAATGGCATTTTCCTCCTCTGCATATTAATGCAAGTTATTGTAATGTTATTGTCATCTTCAGACGAAAGTTTAACATCTTTTTATAGAAGCTTAAAGATTTTTACTCTGGAATTTTGTACAGTCTTCTTCCTACCTTTTTGCAATTGTCGTGTATGTAATTTAATTTAAATAATACACCTCAACAATTTCTGGAAAAAACTGAAACTGTGATTTAGGAAAATTGATTCAAACTCTTCTTAGTTCCATTAAAATTCTTTTTTTAAAACTGTAAATTTTATTTTGTCACATAAGCCAATTTGCCTAGTTGCATATCAATTTTACAAATTAAAAGTTACAGTATTTTGGTAATTAGAGAAGTTTAATTTATAGTATTTTGTTGATGCTAATGCATCTGTATTTGCATTTAGTAATCATCTTATGTAGGGATCAAAATATTATTCTCTTTAAATCTATTATTCATTCAAGCGCTTATCATATGTTGCAACATAAGACTCGTTGAATACTGAAGATTCCTATTAGTTGTAGCTACAACCATTATTTATCAAATATGTTTATGTGTTGTGTATTTGAATATATGGCATTCATTGGCTAATAATCTTAATTGGTGTTTATTTTGTAAGTGTTCCAAAAAATCATGTTGGGATTTATTTTCTGATAAGGTCCTGTTTTTAAAAGAAACAAGGTATATATAAAACTCGGTATGTTCAGGTATTTGTTTGATACTGTATCATTTCTGAATGGATGGAGCAATTTTAATGAACCTGGTATGCATATTCCTCATCAGCTGATTGAAATTACTAGAAGGGTAAATATGTTGGAATGAATTATTTTGATACTTCTATAAATCAACTGATTGATGTGCAATTTGATTTACATGTTTCAACTTGTTAAATCAAAAATATGGTATGGTATATTTTCTCTTAAGTAACTCTTAATTTCTTTCAAAATGTATGATTGCAAGAAACAAAAAAAAAAGCCTTTATTCTGCTGTTGGTCATTGTATAAGGAAACTGAAAATATAATTTAAAGATGATATTGAATGCTAAAAGATCATGTCCCTAAAATGTTCACATGGAATTATTTCTATGTTTAAAATTATAAAAACTTCAACATTTTCTATGGCAACACTTTTTTTTATATCTTGAATACATTCCTCATAAGAAATATTAACCTAATCGCAAATTTTTGTTAATATATTATAATTACATATTTGAAATTTTCTGTTAAGGGATAGTTCTCATATTTAAATATTCTTTAGATGTCAGTAATAGTATTATTTTTTTATTTATTTTTGTGGCACTTTAACTGAAAAGTTACAGTCAACATGTTAAAATTAATTGCTAACTTGATGCATGACAAAATATTGCTTTGAAAATTTCTTTTGGAAGTTTGAAAAAAGGAAAAAAAAAAAGTCATTGCATATTTTATCTAAATTGCACCTGAGTCTGAGTCACCATTGCACTTATATCAATAAAATTGGAAGTTTTGTTGTTTGAGTGAAATAAAACATTTTATTTGAAAGAAATGTTAACTTTAATGTTAAAAATAATATTTTGCTAATTGACAAAAAAGATGAGATGATTTTTATCCTTTTTGTATTTTATTTTTGCATTTCTTTTTACATATATACTGTTTCTATTATCATTGTGTACTATTCATAAATAGACATGAAATGCTGTACTACATTATTTTATGAGCATATGAAAAAATTTGGTGCATTTTGCTCACTGATAAATGTAATTCACCTTTCTTCCAAATTATACAGTCTACTTGGTATTCTGTACAAATATTTTTGATTATTTTATTTATGAAGATTTCTTTATATGAAGACACATGTTCGGAATACATACCTGTTACAGACATGGAATGAAAGGTGATGATTAGAGTGATGTTATTATGAAATCTTTTGTAATCAATATCACTGTAAATGTTCATTTATTTATTTTATATATCTTTAATTTCAATTATTATGGCAATATTTAAGTGGTGAAAAACTATTAATTCATATATTTTGCTGCTTCAGATATGAATAAAAATGGGAAATCAAGCATAGTTATACAAATAATTATTACATATATTATTTCAAAATTTATTGTTCCATGTGATGCCGTCAAGCAGTAACCAGCTTAATAATTGAAAATTTCTGTTAGTACTTTTTTGATATAATACGTTAAATGGTGTAATACAAATAATAAGAGTTAAAAGATTCATAAGAATATACCAAAATATAATTTATTGTAAAAATGATTATTACACCACCACTTAACATGAATACCATTATACATAAAAATTTGAGATATAAGTATATGTTTAAATTTTTACATTCGTTTTTACAAGTTTAAAATTCTTTTCAAAAGAAAGTGAGAACACATTAATTGTAGCAGAATTATTTGGCAAATCATGATTGTTCATTTAATTTTTATCAAATAAAAATAACGTATGTTTTTAAAGGTAACAAATCTTTAAAAAAAGTATTATTCAAAAATGAATTTCATTCAAAACTTTACATAATTTGTAATAAAATATTTTTGCTTATTCCTAAAGAAATTATTGCAAAACATTATTTTTCAATAAGTTTATTCATCTTGATTTTCAGATAAATAATTGGAAATTAACTCTGTCCCAAGAATAGGTCACATGGAACAACAGAGTTGTGGTCATGCAAAGTGACTTTGCCCAATTCAGAAGCACAGGCACCACTTATAGGGTTGAGAATGAAACCTCAACACCAGACCATTTGAGTGAGACATCATTCGGTGTGTGCAAGCAGCATAGCACTCAATCATCCCTCCCTTTCAGATCCAATTACTAGAAGACTGCCTGTTCCACCATTTGAAATACAACATAATATTACATTTAATATTTGCACTTAGAAAGCCGATTAAGCTAGGGGTAGCGTGTCTTCCCCGTGATCTGGGCCTCCTGGGTTCGAGTTCTGGTTCAGGCATTGTTGTTCTTTGTTCTATCTGTGAGGTGTGTGAAAGAGCCCCCTTGTGAAAAGGGGTTGTGCTAGCAAGTGTGAGTGTCATCCTCACATGAGCTAGCAGTCAGACTTCTGCCCTCGGGTGCTCGGGGGCATTTACCCTCGGAAGCTACTGCACAAACTTGGCTTAAATTGCTGGCTTTGTCAGTGGGCTTGTCTATGGCAAGTGCCATAAGCAACAACAATAACACTTACAAAAAAAAATCATTATGCTATTATTTCATCAATACGATAAAAATCTAACTATATCTACACTGACTGAAGGACTTGGATAAA
>JAPMOR010094922.1:71121-86937 GCA_026543865.1 Argiope aurantia | reverse complement strand
GCATTAGCTATACAATTTCTGTAGAAAATTGATTAAAAGAGGAAAGAATAAGTTCAAAAAGTTCTCTAACAGTCCATGAGATAGGATATTTTTTTTAATTGTATTCCATAAGGGACAACTCAATAGGTATGTTCAGATGATTCCTCACTACCACCACAATTACATGTCGAGTTCATTCAAAACGGATGTGCTTTATGTTAAGACCTCTTTGGCATAACATTTTTGAAAAACTTCTTCAATCAAATTCTTTTTTCCAAGACATCTCATCTTTTCTGTCATATGAATAGTATTTTTTATGTATCTTTGTTTCAAACTTGCAAAATGGGCACAGTCAATTCTTCATCAGTACTTTCCCCTTTTTTTCCGAACTTGAAAAACTCTTCTGCTCTTTAATTTTCATTCTCATTATGGTGAGTCCTCGCCTGAAATAATTTAGTATTTAAAATTTCTTTTACTTTATTCTATAAGTTATTGTTCTGTTATCCAACAGAGAATCTAATGTCACCATTGCTACCCTTGAATAAGTGACCATTTTAACATTTAACTGGATTCCTTTCAGTTGAATAATCTACTACTATTTCAGTAGCGAAAGCTTTCACGATATAAACACTATTTGTATTGTTGACATGCAGGTTGATTGAAATTTATTATTTTTTAATTTTATTTGATCTGTTTTTGTTCTTATTTAAATACAATGTAGGAAATGAATATTTTTTTATTGGTAAAAATAGTGCTAATTTAAATGTTAATCACTACTTCATGAATCATTGACATTGTTTTCATGTGTTTAAAATAAATATATTTTGTATCCAAAAAAATTGATATTTGTGTTATCTAATAAAGTTTTAATGCCTGAATTTAGTTCACTTATAATTATGTACAATGATGTAGTTAAATTATGGCAGGTTAATTTTATTAAATTTGAGACTTGTGTCAAAAATCATGAATTCATAAAACAAACAATAATTACAAAATAAGCCCTTTCCTTGTTACAAAATATGGAGTTCATTTTGCATTAGTTATAAAAAAATAATTTAGCCAGAATGTTTGGAAAATTAAATAGTTTTGATCTTACAAATTATTTATTAGGAAATAAAATTCTAATTTTTCATGACTCATGCTTTGCATCATTCCATGAATCGGCAAGTAAAAATTCTAGCTAATCACAGTGATAGATTCTTTCCCAGATTTAAAAATGATTGCTATTTAATAGAATATTTTGCTACTGGAACACATTTTTTATTTGTATTTGGTATGTTTTGACACTGCTAAAAATGTTTATGTTCTTATTTTACAACTAAGTGATAAATAATATTTGTTAAAAGAAAAGTGAAGTAGCATTTCAATGTCAAATGAAGACTTCTTAGCATTTTGAAATTTGTAAAAATACCTCTAAATGCATTATTTTAGAGGTGTTGCAGAAAATTTAAAAGAGTGGGAAAACTTTTCATAGGAATGATGTGAAGTTTTGCATACTTGTATAAAATGGACTTGTCCATTGATTTGAGTTTAAATTTAGGCATGTTCCATTAAAAAATTTTAAAAATTATATTCTAGGTTATAAGTTACTTTTTGATGACAAATATGAGTATATGTTATATTTCCATAACAAAGAAATTTCATGTCTATAACTATATTGTTTTTTAAGAAATGGAAAAATTTCAAAAATTTATTTTAAATTTAGAGAGCAAAACTTTTGTTAGCTCTTAACTTGGAAACAAATAGATGTACACTAATGAAATTTAGGTTCATGAAATAACTTTTGTTATTATTTTAGAATTTGATGAGAAAAATTACTGGTGCCTTTGAACTTTTAAATTAAAAGATTTAAGAATGCATAAATTTTCCTTGCAAATGATAACTTTTTTTATCTATATAATTGTATGCTGATCTCTGCCAGAAGAAAGTCTAGTGGTTCTTTTTTCCCCTGCACCTGTAAAAGAAATGTGTGTGCTAAATAACATGCGAGTTTGATGAAACTTGATGTACAGATTTTGCTTTAAGTTGACTGAAAATGCTGTTGGTTTAACTCGACATCTCCCTCCTTCTGATTAGGGTGGGTCAAATTGTTGCAATAAATAAAATACTTCATGAACTAACAAGCACGAATATTAGTTGATGGTAAGACTAAAATTGCAATGGATACTATTTTATCTTATCATCCCTTCAGTATGATAAACCCTAAGGCATGTAGGAGCAGATTCTCAGAAAAGCTAGTGCAATTTTGATGAAATTTACCTTACTTATTTCTCATTCTTCACCTAAAAATATTTTATTTGTAAATAACCTAGCTCCATTCCATATGGTTATATGAGGCTCAGGTTTGAATTGCATTTAGCAAGTAAAACAGTCAATATAAACTTATGATGCATCCTTGAAAAATTTTGATGGAACTTGATATACATTGCCCAGTGTTTGTTAAAAATTCTGTTGGGTTTCATAAAAATTTGAACGTTTTTCTAACAGTAAAATAATAAATACTATGTTATTTATACAACTTGAGACCTGCAATATCAGATATTCTGTTAGTTATTAAAAAAAAAACTCGTCTTAATATATTCAGTCTGTTATCTTTAAAAAAAAAACTCGTCTTAATATATTCAGTCTGTTATCTCCCCTTTTCGTTAATTGAACAAAAGTACCAGTATTTCTTCCACTCTGAAGGACAATCACTGAAGGTCTAACATTAAAATTTGAGAAATCCCTACAGTAGTAAGTTTCTATTAAGCGTCTCTTCCAGATACTTTTTGTTACCTGTAAAATTAAAGTGACACCTTATGAAATAGTTTGCTTTTATTCCAAATTAGTTTTCTTAGAATGATAACCTATAGGAATTGGATGATCTCCAAGAAATTTGTTGAAAGCCCTCGTATCTTCATTTACTGTATGAGATGTTATTTTTTTTATCAGTGAAATGAATTGTCATATATTGAGATGTTTTAATTCTCACATTAAAAATAGTATCATTGATCTTACTACATACAAATGTTCCGTAGAACCGCACACCTCAAAGTTTTGCAAAGTCATGTAATTTTAAGAAAAGAATTTTCAGCTGATCAAATCATGTGGTTTAAATTATATTACTTCTCAGATTTAATCCAATTTCACTGTTAATTAAACAAAATTATGAAGTTATTCCATTTCGTATTATCAAAAATACAATTCCATGAGTTTTCCTAAACATCTTAATCAATAAAATTTGTTCATAAAGAACCTTTTGTCATGCTAAAAATTATTAGGCTATTGCCTTTTTTGTTTTGTGTTAAATTTGATTTCATTCTACAATGTGTAATGTCTTAGAATGAAAAAAAAATGTATATGCTGATCTTTCTTTTGTTAATCACTAATTCAGTCTCTTGAGAGGGGGGAGGGGGAAGAAAGGAAAGAAGACTTATCAATTTGGTTATTTTGAATTTATTGTTATATATTAGTGTCAACAATTTTTGTTTTCAATTTCAAAGCAGATGAATGAAATATTGCTTCTTTGGTTGAAATTTCTTTGTTTTTCGAAAATAACATAATAATTAAATTTCTATTAATTTTTATATAGAAATCATGTTTATCACAAATGCATGCATGTTTATCACAAATCTCCCTATAGTTTAGTACAATTTTGAAGCACTGGTATGTTGTTAATCCATGTGGACAATTATTGTATAATGTAACACGAGAACATGTTTTTAAATTCTATTATGGCATTTTTTTTTTTCAGAAGATTTGGAATCATTCATTTCTATGGGAAGAAAATTTGTATTTTATTTATAAATACAATTATATTTCAAGTTACACAATTTTTTTAAATGAAAACTGAGTTATGCAATTAATTTTGAAAATAATTAGGGTTATACAGATATAAGAAGCATTGGACATTTTCCATCTTATATGCATGAAGCTTCTATATCACACTACTCTTGACCCCTCTTATTTTCACAATTTACTAATATAATTTTTGATATGTTATCCTTTTGTTTTGAGAATATGTAACATTTTCAGTAACATAAATTTCTTTTCTTTCTTTGTGATTCATCAAGAATACATTCAATATTTATTTTCCCTTATTACTATTACGATTTTAGATGAAGATCTAAAAATGAAAAGACAGAATCTTTCAAGAAGTGCCTCGTATTCGTGGACTAATTTGGCGGGGTTTTCGTCAATAACAATAAGATATTTAAATTTATATCAACAATATTTAAAAGTGAAAACTGTCATCTTGATCACAGTAACCATCTTTTGAAGATGTTTTTTCTTCAGACTGGTGCACTAATCAGTAAATATGTATTAATTATTTGAATCTTTTAATTCTCATTTTATTGAATTTTCATCCAACAAAATCTCCTCTAATAACATTTGAAATCTATTTTTTTTTCCCTTGATCATACGTCAAAGGAGAAAAAGACCCGGTAGAGCAGCTTGAATATGCCATACACTAAAAAATTACACGTGTAGCACTCCCCGAACTGTTCTGTAAATCATAAAAATGCTCAGAATTTGCAGTTTCCAATCGAAGCGTATTGAACATGTCCTTTAAGGCGGCTACTGGTAAGGTTGTACTAATTTTCAATGTATTGGAGGGAAAATATTTTGGAAATATCGATTTTTGATATCAATTTTTGAAAAAAAAATCGATTTATTGGCATGACGATGAAAAATCATGTTCCATGATAGATCGCGATCCACTGAGTCAATGCATACAGTTATTTTTCGTTTTCTTTGTTTAACAGGTATTTACTCGAACTTTTATCATTGGTGCATTTGCAGAGTTTTGCAATAATTGCATGCTTTTCTGCTACACTACCTTCTAAAATCTATTTCGATTTATCTAGTAAAGGAGCCAACTCGAAATTATATAATTTGAAATAAAATGTTAAATATAGCCAAAAATTACATATATATATATTCATTTTCAAATGTAACTATTGCATTTTATGCAAAGTTTGTTGTGCAGTGATATGGTTTTGAATGGCACACATTTCTCACCAGTGAAACCAAAAGTTCAATAAATTAGTTCTAAATTTGTAAGATTATTTGAGTCAATAATTTTTTTTTCTCGTTATATTATTTCTTGTTCATTGAAGAATTTAATTAAAAATTTTATGCATATATTTGTAATAAATTTAAAACATGGCAGATTTTTTACCCTTTTTTTATACTATAGATATATTAAATTTAGTTCATTTTAGTTTTTTTAAAAATATTTATTATTCAAATTTTAACGTATATGTGTTAAAAGTATCAGAATTTAATTTTATTATTTTTGTTGTTTGAGATGTAGTAAATAATATGTTGACTTATTATATGCAGCGTAGCATCATAAAAACTGCTTATTTTTCAAGGTCTTTACATAAGACTATTAAAAGTACTTATTGTTCTACCAGGGCTCTTATATTTCTTTCGGAAGATTAAAAAAAAAAATCTGAACAGCAAATGTGTATGATCATTTATTTGAATATAGTTTCTTAGCAATATTTCAGGTTTCAAGGTAAAGTGCTTTGTCATTGGTGGAATGCCAGAGTCCAGGGGTCGGTATTAAAATTTCCCTCTTAGTGTATGGAAATGATGATTGTGTGGAAAATATAACCCTTTCAACCTTTCATTGACTTTTCTTCCATCTCCTTTTGCTTGGGGGGGAGGAAGGAGTTTTTTTTTTAGGGATAATTCCCGAGAATTACCCGAGTTTATTCTTAACAGTAACTTCAGCTCATTGTTGCCTTGTTACTTCTTTGTAGAGTATTTGTTTATTATATTTCAGCATTATTATTAGAGAATTAATTAAATGCAAAAATTATATGCAGAAAAATGTTTATTATTATAGTATGCCAAGAAGATGTGTATTAATTCACTTTGAACTTCTAGAAGTGAATAAATTCACTGAATGGTTGATTTTTGGAGGAATAGAGGGCTAAAGAAATTGCTGCCTCTGACATTAAGAAAAGAAAGTTAGAATCTTGATTTCTTGTTCTCTGTACAGAAAAGAAAAGTAATTGCAGAAATTGAATGCAAAGCTTGCTTAACAAGCTGAATAAGCCAGCGTACTTTTTATATTGACAAAATCTTGAATGCGGTCTACTTTTTGAGATTAAGAGAGCTATATAACTTTTATTTTGCAATATATCGTAAAAATGGTAGTGAAAAGCATAGGGGATCCATCATGATATATCTAGGGATCATGATCCTTCATATGAAATGTATGAATTTCGCCAGTTTTCATTAGATATTTTATTTAGTGTTTGTGATTGGGCACTTTGTCACGATTTTTCCCTACCAATAATGTGCAGGAAAATAATATTTTTGAGATTTTTGTTGAAAATGGAAGAATTAAGTGTAAGGGACCATTGATCTAGGTATCATTAACTTTCAAATGAAATAAAAATAACGAAATCAGTGCTGTGGCTGGGAGACTTGTTATTTGCTTTCATGCATTATTTTAAATGTATAGATTGTGCGCAAGCTGCTTGTTGCCAAAGTAGGGTAGTAAATGCGAAAACTGAACATGAAAAGTGTTAGATTTCAAAATTTCTAGACGCAGGAAGCTCCTTCTACATATAGTTTATAAAATGTGTGTGATTTTTATATCTTAGATTTGTTTACTTATGTTCTTACCTTTCTTTTCTTTTTTTTTTCTTTCAAAGAATTGAAATGTTAATAAATGGCGGTGTAATGTTTTGTCTTAATATACCTAATTGTAGTGTAATAAAGTAATTTTAGATATGCAATAAAAGTGTATTAATGTTTTTTCACAAGAATCTTACAAAAAAAATTAAATAATTTAGCTTCAATGTTCGTGAAAAATATTTGGAAATTAATGGTGGTATTCTACGTTTAATTTAATATAAAATTGGATTCTTTGTTAGGAACTTTATATAACTCATAGTTCTATAATTAAGTCTACTACATTAATAATTCTCACTTTCCCCCCTCAATTTTTAGGGTAAAATTTTATTATTCACTTTGTATTAGAGATGATACAATCATGACGGCAATAAAAATAGAAAAATATTACTAAGGAATAAAAATCTGAAGTTGCAAGTATACTCGCTATTTGGTAAATAAATTTTATTTCTGATCAAACTTTTTCAGATACATATCGAAATTAGCTCTGAATTATGCATTAGGATCCCGCCTCCACCCTTTTAATTCATTTTCTATCCTACAGTATGCACTTTTAAATTTTCAAAAACACATTTTTCGAACTTTATACCTTTCATAAAGTTTCTACATTTCAATTTCATAATATATTGTTCGTTAAATTTTTTTAAATTTATGATACAGATTAATTTTAGCGACAAACCTCTTCATTCATCATTTGATCACTGTCTAAAGTTTAGTGCTCATCAGTCTTGGTCAAGTGTTCGATATTTATCTAGCTCTTGGTTCTGATCGAACATTTATGTCATCGAGAATAAGTCTGATTATATTTCCAAATGGATTCGGAGGCATTACTTTTGATGCACATTCCGGAAGGAGTATATACACTGAGTGACCAAAATATTATGACCATCTCTTCTATACAATGTTGGATACCCTTTTGCCCTTCATATTGCATGGGTTTTATTAGATTTTGGTAGATGGTATGAGGAATTTGATACCATATATGATGAACTGCATTTTCCAATTTCTTCAGAAGTGATAATACTAGAGCCAGCTGCCTGATGATTTGATCTTATCCCACATATTTTCCGTTGGATTAAGATCTGGTGATTGTGTAGGCTAAATAATCCAGGTAAAGTCACTGTCATGCTCTTCGAACCATCTGCGTACAGTGCTAGCTTTATAGCAAAGAGTATTGTCCTGCGTGAAGTATCCATCTCCGGCAGGGTATACCATTATTATAACAGAATGTACTTGATTTGCGATAAATCTTTTATACTCTTGGGCATTCAGACATTGTTCCACAGTAATCAAAGGACCCATACAGTGCCAAGAAAACATTCCCCAAACTATAATATTTCTCACACCATCTTGAAATGTTGTGTCAGTGCAATTGAGGCCATGCTTTAGTACCGTTTTCTTCATATTCGAACACTGCCATCTGTATAGTGTAGTTGAAAACGTGATTCATCGGATCATAAGATCTTTTTCCAATCATCTACTTGCTCCTTTCCGAACTGGAGACGTCTGTTCAAGACAATTAATAGAAGTTTTCTAGCGAGTCGGTGGCTTCCATCGCATATATGGTGTGATGTGTAGCGAACAATTTGTTCAGAGATCCTTGCAATTGCACCTTGATTAAGATTCCCGCAGTTTGCTGTACTGCAATCCTATTGGACTGGACAAATCTGGCAAATCTCTTTTGCGACCGAACATTCAGTAGCTTGCAACGACCACAAGCCTGATATTGAGACCGAGTTTTCTGCTTAATAGTTCATTTTCTGTAAACATTAACAGTCGCTGTCTCTTCGACACTTCACAAGTGCTGCCGTTTTGAAGATACCAGTTCCGTCGCTTCGAGTGTCTGCTCTCATTTCGTTTTCAAATTTTTTGCTAATTTCTTCGCAGTTAATACAATGTAATTGATGTTTCACTTATCATGCATTTCCTTTTTACAGCTATTACTCCGTTTTGCGGCAACAACTTGAAGTTACAGCCAATCTGTGTATAAATGCCCGATGTTCATAATCTAGCCATTCAGTGTATATTGATGGATTGATAGACCTTAATTATTCGAACTTATTTCAGGTTGTATATGAATGAAATACGTGTTAGGATGTTTATCGTTTTTAATTTTTATTTCATGATTCTATATGCTTTCAAAAATACATAAATTTTCAGAGCTTTATACCTCTAAAAATATAGTTCCATTTCTTTTTCACGATATATTGTTTATTAATTCATATTACTTTGCATTTATGATAAAAATTATTTTTAGTGATAGATCAGTTCACTCTTCTTTTGATAACTACTTAAATTTCGATGCTTATCGAATTTGATTGAACGTTCAATGCTGACTGAACATTAAGAGCATAGAGAATTTGTTCTGACAAAATTTCCCTTTTCGTTTCGTAGCATGGCAATGAAACTGGTTCTCTGATGAAAAAATGGGCAATGTTAATATGAATATATAGTGGTGGAATGATAAATAGATTTTCTTGGATATATTTTTGATGATATGATTGAATAATATGTTGCAATTCTTTTACAATTTATGACACTTTTTAATATTCTGATTTTGATTTTTATGATTCGGTTTTCATATTATATCTCAGTGTTGATTGAATAATGGAAATGCTATTGAAATTCAGAAATATAAGCATTTTGTTTGGATACTGTTTATGTTTTCGATTAATTTATATTACTGATAATATATGTAGCAGCATTTTTCTTTTATTTTTCTTGTATATTAATTGCATGAGAATTGGCAACCGTGTCTATAACTTTTAACGAATTAATTATTCTTTTATAAAGGCTCTTAAATTCCATTATACTTAATATTCATACATATTTCGGAATTACTGTTTTTTTTATTTATGAAAGTTTATATTCAAGCATCTTTAGTTAAAATTATTTTATCTATTAACTGAGAGTTTATCATGGCATTAGACTTAAGATTTCGATTTCTTCTAAATTAGGAATAAATGGTGTGCTTGTATGTGAGAGGGAGAGAGAGGCGAAAATTTTAAAAATTAGTTTTAAAGCCGGTAGCAAAATAAAATGTGACAAAATATTGAGAAATACAGATTGTCTAAAACGGATTGCTGTTTGAAATGACTTTAATATCATATTTTATTGAAAGGCAAAACGTAAATATTTTTATCACGTAACCGAAAGTTCCTCATTTTTTAAGAAGTCATGATAGCTCATTTTAAAAGAGGTTATTTATAATTTACAAAAAAATAAATTATAAAATCATGAACTATCTATTTATCGTGTGCAGTATATTGCGATCTATAATCGATGGATTGAAGCCCACTAATCCCTCAGCCCTAGCTATTGTTAGGCTTAACCACTTCAGACTATGAAAAAAAGGGTTGCTGACTTTCTTTTTTCGTGTATGTGTACGTGTTTTCGGGTTAACTGTATCTTCTCACAAAATAGACTGGTACAAGGTCTTACAATGAGAATAACTTTTTCTAATTGATTTAAATATTTTGCTAGATTTTCACTGGTTTTCTGTTTGATTTGAAATGAAATTAAAAGTTTTATTGACTATTTTTAGTTGTAAAAGAAACAATCTACAGTATTTTAATTTAAAGTGTTTGAAATAAAATATAGCTTCAGTTCCATAATGAATGAAGTGAAACTGCCCATCTCAGTTAATAAAAAAAAAATATCTATACAATAAAAATGTTCTAGTTAGTAAATATTCAGACTTAAAGTTAGTTGTATTAATTATAAGTTTGGACTTTTGAGGCGGTGGTATGTAACCCTTAGTTGATGCATATTGGGGTCAAGAAAATTTTGCAGGGCTTTCTTATTTTAATTCAAAATGTGATGAATGAATTAATTTTTCTTTTAAAATATTTGCTGTCAATTCACTAAATGATTATTTTAAATTGAATTTATTTCTCATTATCTTTTATTAGGCTTTAATTTCTTATTCATTTTATGAAATATGTAACAAAAAGGGATCGTGAATTAATCCCCAGCTTGAAAAGAGCTTGCAAGTAGAAAAGATTTAAAAAAAGCTCCCCGATTGTAATACTTTATTCCTTACTGCGTAATAGTAAAAAAAACTAATAAAATATTTCATTTTTTTAAAAAAAATCAATACCCAGTTCAAACGCTATCTATATAAGTGAGACTCACACCATAACCATAGGAATCCAAACTATGCATTGTATTTTCTTCAGGTTTTGCTCATAAATACTCAGAAACCTAAGGAAGATTCCATGACAATTAGTAAATTTTTATTATTTAAAAATAAGTTTTCGTATATAGAGAAGATAGTTTTGTCTTGAGCATCGTCATTCCTTTTGAATGGGAAAATTACGAGTTTTCAATCATTTTATTTATTTGCCACTGAATTGCTAACTCCAGTTTATAATTAAATTTTACATCATTCTTTAAAAATTATTAATTTATGAAAAAAAAATTAGCCCTTTTCAATTTTTAAGATTCATTTGGTACAGTCTACATTTTAAAATTTTTGATGTAAATTTTTTTTATTTTAATAAAATATTAAATTGTGTATGATAAGAGAATTTTGTGTGGCTTATTTTTTGCATAAAAAATATTGTTTTTAAAAAATACAGTTATTTGCAAGCATTTTGATATTCCATTGAATTCTTTTATTAATTCTATTTTTACATACAATTTAGATGAGATGGGTATCATGCTACCAATAGCTATTTGTGATTGGTGTGTTAGCTATAATCTTTGTTTTAAGTTCTACAAATTTTGCTCATAAATAATGAAATACAAGGAAAGGTGCCTGAAAAATGTTGACATTTTTTTTAATTATTAATTAAAGACACCCTGTACTGCTTCAGATGGAAATGTGTCTCAGTAAGTAATAAAATGTAATTTAATTCATCAACACAGTGCTGTGAGCTGCTTTTATCTTATTAATAGTTGATATACCCAGTATTACTGAAAATAAAAACGTTATAATATTCATTTATTACAAAGTAACTTTAATTTTCAAGAAGCACTGAAATCTTCCTTGTGCTACAGTATTTGCAAGTAAAAGTTGAAGTGCTTGTAACAAAGATTGCAGTAAACAGACCAAATCACTTATTGACAATCACATGGTGTAAACATCGTGCAAGAAAGTAAAAATATACTTAATATGCATACTCATTGTAATGCCAATGTGCATGTAAGTAAATGCATTTAAAAACTTAATATATTTTCCTTGTGAAGTTATTATATGAATAATTATAAATAAAATCTTCTTACATCTTTATAAATGCATCAAATACACGAAATGTCGAAGTCTCTTTTTCTTGGAAAATAAAAGTATCAATTGGAGGATCAAATCTGAGATTTCGATACTTACACTTAAGTGCTTTGCGACTTTTGTGGACTGCCCTATGTAAACATTTTTACTTTGTGTTTTACATAAAAGAGGCGGACTCCAATAACAGTATATGCATCTACACAACAGCTTGTAGGTAAGCACATTTAATGGAAGCATGATTTTTATCAATAAAAAAATTAACTTTTAACTGTCAAAAAATCTTTAGCAAAATCCTTCTAAGATCTTCATAAAATTTGTGAGCAAAATTTGAAGAAATTTTATTTAGTTGTTCGGAATTTTATATTTCTGCATTTTGCATTTTTTTTATATTAATATATTGCTTTGAAGAGGAGCTTCATATTAAATATTTTAAATTTTCTGCAGCTGCTTAACTTTTAAACTTCCATCTACTTTAAAATTACTGTATAAATAAATGTTTATTTTTTACTAAAAATTCATTGTTGCAGTATAATATTTTGTTGCTTTCTTTGTCAACTGAGGGCAGCTCTGTACCAAATCAATAAATCTTTATAACTGCCCAGTTTTTTACTTTCTTTATTTATTATTGTCATTCAGTGTTTCTAATTTCTGTTTTTTTAGATTTGTACAAAAATTTTTTGCTCATTTTGTTACACTTGGCTCTTTTTTTTTTCAGTAAATAAATTGTAAAGATGGCTTATCAGAGAAGACAACAAACAAAAAATGTCCTTAGATGTGTGAGGAAATTGTTGTAATCAGCATAGCTTGAGTAAGTAATCTTACAAATATGAAGAATACATTATTATTTTTCAATTTAAAAATAATTTCTAAAGTAATTCCCCACCACCATCAAAAAATATTTTTTCTTATAATTTTTAGATTTTATGAATTTTAATGAAATCATTTATTCATTTTTAATTGCATTCAGAGTATTTAATTAGAAAAAAATCTACAATTTTTATTTTTTTAATAATTTAACTGCTGTTTGATGTAAGTTGAATGAAATTTTAGTTCATTCTCTAATGTAGTAGATTCATTCTCTATGAAACAATGTAATCAAATGCTTTCGAAAGGTAAGAAATCACAGATTTTCAATCAATGTAGTTTTTATTTATTTATTTTCTGTTAAGATATAACCAAGTTGAACTTCCTTATTCACATATCATAATAATTGCATTTCTTCTAATGTATTAATTTGCCACTCTTTCACTCAACTATCTTACAATTAGTTATACTTTATTTAACAATAAGCTATTTAAGGACAAGAATTATATTATGATTAGTATGGCACTGTCTTCTTGAATAAGCAATGGATATTTATTCATTTGATTTCTGCATAGCAGTTGTTTTGACATTTCAACTGTTTTACTGCTATAACCCCCTTAAAGTTAAGAAAAAAAATCAGAGAAATAATGATTGAAAATTGATTTTGTTTCGATTTTATGAAATTAGATGCAAAAGAAAAAGTAATAGGCTTATTTCTGTATTGAAAATATGCTAAATGTAAACTTAATATCTGAATTCAGTGCAAGATCAGTTTCAATATAAAGTTAGATTATGTCTGATCTCAGCTATATAGGTATAAGAATTATGTTCCATGCTTAAAATTTTGGTGTTTGCCAACTCACTTGGAACAAAGCCTATTGCTGTGTTAAGAAAGTACAGTGTGAAGCAATGATTCTCTCTAGAGTATCTCAAAATGCACAATATAATCAAGTCAAAGAAACTTGCTGGCCAGTTCATGCTTAATAGTTCCTCACAAATGTAATTTAACTTCAGCCATGCTTTGTCATGCAAGATAATAATGATCATAGCATTATATCTTGTAGGATAAAGGAATTGCACCTTCATAAGGATGAGTGATCGGATAAAGAGTTTTGTCTCCATATGCCGGATCCATTGAATCTGTTTCTTTCAAGGATAATAGTGGGTTTCTGCCAAATCAACAATATTCTTGAGTTACTTTGCAAACAAAGTATGATAAAAAAAATGCCTTTTGTTCGTGCTTTTTATCGTTATTAAAAAGTGCCTTTCTGTACCACCATTTTTGTATCAAATGTCACATGTGTCCTAATGTCTTTTCCACACATGTCCTTTCAATGACAATTTCTGCTAATTTTCTTCTCAAAAATACAGTTTGTAATAAATACAATTAAAACACAATCTCTTATCCGAAAAATGGCTGTTTTGAAATTTCACTATGTGTTTACAACTTGCAGAAACTGCAGATATTTTTAAGGCATGTTATTGACATCATGGTCAGTGGCATTAACTATAGCATTTCCACTAATTTGCATATTACAGTTTGATGTGGCTCATCCTTTTATGCAAATGTGTAATTTGTAGAGAAATGTATGTATTTTTAACATTTTAATCATACCTTTTGTAATTTTTCCTTAATATTTGAAAAACACTATAAAACAGAAGAATTTTTGTTGAAAGATTGTATAACTCATTTGCAACTCTGACTCATTTGTAAAGCATGCATCTATGTAGCTACTGTTATCAAAATGATAACTTGGGTTGAGTGTTGAAATACATTTAGGGAGCATTTATGTTTTTAGTTTGGTTTTATCTCATAAATAAGTAGCTTTATATTAAATCCTAAACATTTTTCATTCTTTTCCTTGATTATTATATGAATTAGATTTAAATACTTTATTGTTTTATTTAAGTTTGTAATGTGTGACCCCAAAAATAAAATAGTTAGACTTAGTCATTGATAACTGATAGACAGCACATTCAATATATAAAAGATGAATTCTGAAATAAAATAATTTTGTGCCTTCCAAAGATTTATAAACATTCGAATCTCACATTAACCAATAATCTGTCATCTAGCATCTCCTATCAAAAGAAAAAAATCCTATAAAATAGAATGCTTAAATAATTCATTGCAACCATAAGCTATGTAAATAACCTCATGGTGAAATGAATCTTTCTCTATCTCACGGAAACTGATGCTATAGCCAAATGGTCTAATTTCTCTGGGACCACCTCATTCTTCCAACTCCCAGAAAATAACTCTAAATTTTTCTTTTTTTCTTTGTAATAAATTTCTGAAACTTATACACTTCAGTTAAATCAGACTTCAGAACATAATCTCTAGCACCCATGTTAATGGATTTTGAAGTTAATGTAAATAAATAATTATATTGGTGAGGAAATCATAATATGTTGTGGTAAATCGTATGCAAAATGTGAACAACTTCACATTTGCGCATTTCTCCGAATATCCCCAGAAACACTTGCGAAACTGGCTTTGAATATCAAATGTTAAAAAACCTGCTTGAACTAGTATTTATTGTGATAATTTTGTCCTAGAGACATTTAGGGCAAAAATCGATGAAAAGAAAAAAAAATTGCTTACTCAATTTTAAATAATACTGATAATGATTTTAAACTTAGAACAACAGTTTAGTTTGCTGTGAAGAAAACTTCCATACATTTTTGTAAAAATAGCATATTTATTTGGAATATATAATTTTATGAAATTCGGTGTTTTCAGTCGGATTATACATAACTTACAAAATATATAAAATATTAAAGCATTGTATTAAAATCTTAAGTGAATTTATTTTTTCAAGAGCTTGAGGCTGCCTAAGTATTTTTTTAATCAATAAATTATGCATGTATGAAATAGATTTTTTTTTCGCATTTTTAATACCAGATGTAACGAACATCTTATGTAAAAATTCAAATTTCAAAAACTGAAATTAAGTTATTGGCATTGCAGTGTGATTAATTTTAAGAGAAAGCCAATCAGAAGTTATTTTGCCACAAACGATATTCTTTAAACTTGAATCTTCATAATATTGAAACCTGAATTGGGTAAAAGGTTAAATTATACTAAATGCTCTTTTGTATTCAAAATTAAACATTTATTATAAATTGCGATATATTAAGCATGATAAATAACAAAAAGATTTTATTATGTT
>JAPMOR010094922.1:43310-71111 GCA_026543865.1 Argiope aurantia | reverse complement strand
TTGCGATATATTAAGCATGATAAATAACAAAAAGATTTTATTATGTTGTTCATTATTAATTGCACAGACATTGGATTTTTACATCAAAAAATTTAATACAAAATATAAATAAACATTCGCTGACCATTATGCTTCTTTCTTAATGCTGGAGATGTATCAATTACTAATATTAAGTGGCACTAATCTTTGCCTCGTTGATGGCTGCTACTATAAGAAAGGCTGGCCATCAAACAATTTTTGTAATGTTTTTGTGGAAATTGCCGCACATTTTATTGTAATAGAAAATTTTAACTGTCACTTATTTGAGGCATGAATTCGACGATTCGTGATGATTTTCCCTACTCAGAGTTCTGATCTTTATTTCGTAAAATTAGAAATCGAATGTTTTTGCAAATAATAATGATTAACAATAAAATCTTTTTTTTTATAATGCTTAATATACCATATTTTCTGATACGTATTTGATTTATGTTAAAGAATACTTAGTATGTTTCTAATGTATTGAATTTGATTTGGAAATTAAAGTTTAAAGAATATCAGTTTGTGGAAAACCACTCCTCATTTGATTTCTGTTTGAGAGCAACTGAATTTCAGCTCACTGCAATGCTGATCTTTTTCTCAATCTTTATGGTGTTCACCTGAAATTTTTACATAAGTTGTCCTTTATATCTGACATTACAAATGTAGAAGAAAAAAATATGCTGTAGTACGCACATGTTCAGTTAAAATTTATTTACTAAAAATACTCATATTTATTCAGGTTCTTAAAAAATTCGCTTTAGATTTTAACATAAGGCTGTAATATATGTTTTTAATATATTTAGTATGTATAATTATTTGAAATGTTAGCATTTTATAAGCATATAACTTGTGACAAAATTTGGGATGTTTTAAAACACCTTTATGTTTTTCTGAATATATGTTCTATTTTTTCAAAAATGCTGGGTGATTATAATTAAAGTTTAAGTTTCAAAACGCTATAAGAAATGAGATGATGTCAAATGAGTCATGATGAGAATGATGTCAAATTGGAACGGCATGTTATTGAAGAAGGCAGAAAGCGTATGGCAGAAGAAAAATTTTAGTTTCAAATTTTAGCAACTGATGGCGCTGGAACCGGCAGAATCACGGCGAGAAATGATTCGTAAAACAACCGCTAAGGTGTAAGTTACACATTAAAACGCATTGACAAATTAGAATTGTTGAGTAGTTTTATTTGCATGACTGTACATATCACATCGAAAGGGACTAATCGGTTTTAAGAGTTTTGCGGCGACATACCGCATAAGAACCATTCATCAAAGAAGTTCGGAAATATCGCGAGACTGGCGCAAAACATGTTGAATATGGTGTCCACCGTTGTGTGCAACAAGTTGAAAGCGACAAACAGCATGTTCCCCAACAAATCGCAGTGTCTCCGGGGTGATGTTCAGAATGTGTTGCGAAATGCATGTCTTTAATGCCGCTAAATTTGCAATTGGAGCACGGAACACAACATCTTTCAGATAACCCCACAGCCAGAAGTCACACGGAGTAAGATCTGGTGATCGGGACGGCCAGGCTGTAAGGAAATGAAGGCTGATAGCACTTCCGAAATGGCGCCTCAGTAGTTGCTTCACGGGATGTGCACGGGAGCGCCATCTTGCATAAAAATGATTCCATCCACGCTGTTGCAGAGCTGGAATGACGTGGTTGCGCAAAAGATAAGCATAGCGATGACCAGTGACGGTAGCGATAACAGGACCGGAAGCACCCGTCTGCGCGAAAAAATATGGCTGTAGGATGAATGATGCCGTAAAGCCCTCACCACACCGTGACCTTTACAGGATGAAGTGGTACGGGGTGCGTTGCTAGTGGATTTTCTGTTGCCCATATTCGAGAATTCTGGGTATTGACGTACCCTGTCAGATGGAAATGGACTTCATCTGTCCACAAAATTTTCCACGGCCATTCATTATCCACTTCCATGCCAGCAAGAAATTCTAACGCCCTTGCTGGCAGATCAGATAGAAGCAACTCCTGTACATGGCATTGCAGGATGTTGCGTATAATTTTCAGCACCGTGCTCGTAGGCCTGTCCAATGTTCGTGCATTTCCTCGTGCACTGACGGTTGCACACCACTGGCCGACCCCTCTTGTAATGCTGTGGCCACTTCTTCAACTATCGTCGAATGCATTCGTTTTCTCCCTCTACCAGATTGCATCGGAATTTTTGCATCGTTTTCTTCAGACCCACGACACTCATTGGACCAACGCCTTCTTTTATACCCTTCAGTGTCCTGAACTTTTGCAGAGCTACTTTTGCACAATCATCGTTCTTGTAATACAGCTTTACCAGCAGAGCGCGGTCCTGCAGTGAGTCTGAGAACTCAAAATGAGGAACAGCCGTGTACCTGGCGATTTTATAACACTGAAATGTGTTGTGTGCATGACAGGTATTTTAATTTACATCTTATGTCGCTTACAGCGCCATCAGTTGCTAAAATAGGAAACTAAATTTTTTCTTCTGCCATACACTTTCCGCCTTCTAAAATAACGTGCCGTTCAAATTTGACGCCATTCTCATCAGTGGCTCTTTTTTTTTATAGCGTTTTGAAACTTAAACTTTAATTATAATCACTCTGTATATGTAAGTGCTGTTCACAACAAATAAAATCTCAGTTATATTTTTAAAACAGTTATCTCGTTTTTTTTTTCATACTGAATCAGTCCAAATCTCTTTTCTTTCTCATCGCCAATTTTTGGTCAGTACATAAATTTGTCTGTGACTAATCTTCACAATAAAATATGAATTAAAAAATATTTTTTACATATTTGAAGTTCAAAGACAGGTCATCTGGTTTTTCTAAAGAAATTAGAAAAAAAATGTTAATGTGAAAGTGTTCAAACATTTTTGATCACATATTATAAAATAGAAATGCTATATACTGCGACTTAATCATCATGCATGTTATTTGTCTGTTTAGTAATTAAGATCACGATCTTTCAATTATCTTCACATTGTCATTATGGGGGGAAAAATGTGAATGTTTTTTGCTAGCTGCTATAGCTCCCCCCTGGTAGATTTTTTTTTTCTTTTTAAAAAAGAATTGTTTAATCAATACCATTTTAGAAGCTTTTTTTATACTTTTCTTTTTAATATTCGCCGATTTTACCACCATAGAACAAGTTCTTCACTTTCATGCCATATTTTCGTATGTATTTCCCAAAGGAAGCATTTTAATTATTGATGCAAATAAACAATTCAGAATATTATATGTATACTATGAAATTTGTATTAAATCCAAGAAATAGTTCATATGTTGTGAATTAATAAATAATGTTGCGCTTCAAAATATCTTTATTTCTCATCTAATCTCAATCTTAAATATGCTATAGATTTTTATAATATATTATTTTCTTTTCAGGTCTTTAAAGGATCCTAATGTAAAAGCTTCAGCATTTTGTGCAATGGAAGTATTTCCACCTGATGATGCTCAGCCCAATGAAGTGGGTACTGCTACAGCAGTCTCACGGCTGGAGCAGATAAAAGATTGGGATGAGAGTTTTGCTTCACTTGAAAGTAATTCAAGAGCTATCTTTATATTATACATGCTTGTGAATTCCAAACTTTTAGTAATCAGGAAAAAATAGTTATTTCTTTTTTCATCAGTTGCAGTATATTTATTTATAGTTTGTGTAGTTAAAAGTTTTCATTAATTACTGAAAAATATTACCCAGAAATTTTAATTGTTTGAAATGGAATTTATTGTTTCAAACTTGTGTACAGAAAAAAAAAAAAAGTTTCCAGTTTAAAATGCAACAAAATTGAATGTGATGCTACTTAAAAATAACTGGCAATTTCTTATCTTTTCAAAACTGTTTTTCTTAAATATCTTATTTGATGTATTTTATTCTTGTTGGATGTGTATGATACAAAAGTTAGCATATTTTGTCACTGATCATAGTAAAAAATTTATAACTTAACATTAAATAATTTTTATAACGATAAACGGATTTAATTTTAAAAATCAAGTAAATAAAATATAAAAATGAAAATATATTTTGAAAATGGAGGAATTTGTATTTTTCATCTAAGTACTTATTCAGATTAAAATTACTTCTTATTGTAATGTTTCTGCCAGTTGTGGTTTATTCGAATTACTGCTGATATCTTAGATATCTTAAACATTTTTATCACTCATTTAAACTCAAGTGAATCACCTTTTCAATATTGTTATACTTAGCAATTTATTTGTTGTTTTTCATCTTAATTTTTTGTGATAAATGTCATGAAATTTAGTACATTTCATAAGAAAGAAATCCGTTGGCTTTTATGGCAGACTACCCTTTAAAGTTTAAACTGAAACAAAAGTTGTAAATAGTTTAAAGATTTAAAGTGAATGTGCAGGTAAAATTTTGTGAAAATTGCACTCGCCATTACTATTCTCAAAGACTACACCATTCCCAAGACAATTTATAATAAAAAATTAAATACGGTTATATTTACAGTAAAAAATGAGTTTATGCATATTAGTTAAAAACATTAACATTATATTAAACGAACGGTAGTGAAACCCAAATTCTTGCAGCTGTAATTAAAGATGACCAAACCTACTGATTAAAAAAAAAAAAAAATCCTCAATGAGTCCCAAGTAGAGGTCAGTCATTTCCAATAATTCGAATTCTTTTCCTCAATACTCCTTGAACTGAGTTCATTTTCTCGGATAAAATAGAAAAATGGGAAATAAATGTTCTCATTCTGTAATAGAGTTCTGCCATGTAACATAATCAGCACAGTATTCCAGGTAATGGACCATATAGTTTTATTTGATGATTATATGTATGCTTTCTCTTTAAAGTATTTAAAATATGTAGAGTAAATTATTTAAGATATAGTCAGAAAAACAACGTAGAAGTTTTTCCCAACAATAGTTTTTGTGTGCTTGCTCCCCCCCCCCCCCCCAGTTTATAGTTGAATTTAATGGTTCGAGAAGTGAGTCGAGTGTTCCATGTAGTAGAACTCTTCGATCAATAGGGTTAAGATGAGAACATTAGGTTTTGGATCAACCTTAACATTGATATGATGAAATTTGAAATCATTATACAGGGTGGTTATAATTAAAGTGCAAGTGTTTGAAGGAATGTAAAAGAAAAACTATTTGGAGTATGTTGAAGAAATTTGATATATGTTATATTTACAACATAGGGAAATGAATTACACAATAAAAAATTTTTAGTTCATTTTTCTGCAATAGATGGCTTCATAGATTATTAAAATATTTGTTTTTGCTCTGTACTATGTCAAAATGAATACCACTTCCATTTTAAAATCATTATGATGATGAAAGTCATGTATCTTTAAGCTATAGGCATGACTTCGTCAAAGGTAGAACATGCTCTGTTAGTAAAATGTTATTACCAAAAGAATAGCAATTACAGTGCTACTTTGAAAGAATATCGCCGTCTTAAAGACGAGATAAGGACCGATGTCTGTGAATGGCTTAAAGAAAATGATAAATAAATTTGAAGCAACAGGAGAAATCGGAATGCTTCCTGGAACTAGAGGAAGATTTCGAATCATGAAGTTGTAGAAGAGATTAGGGGAGCAATTGATTCAGGGTTAGTTGATCAGCGATTTGTAAGCACTAGAAGTGTAGCAAAGACTTTATCAAAACCATGGACGACCGTACGCAAAGTCTTGCGCTACATTTTCAGACGCTATCCGTATAAAATTAAAATTTTGCAGCATTTGCAACCAGGCGATCCACAACAAAGAATTTATTTTGCCAACTTCATTCTTGCCAAAATTGATGAAAACGAATCACAGATTCGAAAAATGTCGTGGACTGATGAAGCGCATTTTACTTTATCCGGACAAGTCAAAACCCATAACTATAGGATATGGGGCTCATCCAACCCGCATACTGTTTTTTGGGAAACGCTTGCATTCAACGTTTGTTATAGTTTGGTGTGGTATGACTGCTGACTTTATTATTAATTTTTTTTTCCGAAAATCTTACACCAACAGGGCTAGTTTGCTGCACCGTAACAGGCACTAGTTACACTCAAATTTTAGAAAGTAATGCGACCCCTGCTTTGCAAGACAAAAACTACCTCGATTCAACAATATTCATGCAAGATGGAGAACCACCTCACATTGCTCATTCTGTTATACAACTGCTTCACCGAACTTGTAGTGAGGATCGTATAATCAGCAGATGTTTCCGAAAATGCGTGGCCACTACGTTCACCTGATTTGAATTCTTGAGATTTCCAGCTGGGAGGGGGGATATTTAAAAGATCGGACTACAAGGACAAACCTAACTCTGTTGTTGCTTTAAAAAGCAGCATTACTAGACATGTCCTAGAAATTCAGCAGGAAACATTAGGTGCTACTGTGGATCACGCTGTCTTGCGTCTACAGCATTTTATAGAACTTGAATGATCCCATATTGAATAAATATTGTAATACATTACACATTTTATTTTAACAATGAAAAATGTTATAATTATTATGTATAAAATATTGTCATTAAAAAGCGCCACCTATGACAGCAAGTTGGACTATTTTTTTTATTGTGTAATTCATTTCCCTATGTTGTAAATATAATATACACCAAATTTCTTCAACATACTCCAAGTAGTTTTTCTTTTACAGGCCTTCAAACACTTGCACTTTAATTATAGCCACCCTATATATGCATTTTTGCTTAAAAGATTGGAACATCGAACTTCCTTATCTAAAACCCTTCCTTATTAAAAATGTTTTGCGCCTTTGCTTCCTGTTAAGATATAATGGAGGTATAATTTTTATATGTAGTTATGAATAGGAATTTTTTTTTAAATCTTCAATGTCCAATTTTCATATTTTAATTCATAAGACAGCAGTAAGTTTATTTCATGTTGTCATTATTACCACTTAAAATAGTTATTGAAAAAAATATTGCTTAAATATTTAATATAATATTATAACTATTTAGCAGTGTCTTGGTGTACTTAAGTTTGTGTGCTGCATAGATAACAATTTTAAATATACTTTCTAACTGCAATGAAGATCTTGAATACTTGGGCATTGTGTTTTTGGCTTTGAGATCAAAGGATTAATTTTAAGATCCATTTTCACTGAAAATCCTTTGTATATATGAGCCTGTGGAATTTTAATTTTGCATGAAAGTCGAATATCCTCATGTTGGTTGTAATGCAAAGCCTGAATTTTAAGTTCCAAAGTCAAATGTCGTTGTCATTGGAGCCTAGTTCAAAAGTATGAGATTCTTTCTTATGTAGCCTTAATACAGCCTTTACATGGGTTTTTAATTTAACTAAACTGTATTATATAATTGCACTTTTGATTTCAAATGTATAATATTGATTTTTTTTAATTCTTCAGTTGCACTTCAAGCTGCCTGTGAAACTAAAGAAGCTCATTCCAGCATTGAAAATTGCACTAAAGACTGTAACATACCAGATATTAATGTCTTGAATGAAAGTCAGATAAAAAATGAGGTGAAGAGAAAATGGGAGGATGAGTGTTTAGATGGTGATGATACTGATGAGCACAAACTCAAGCGAGTGAACAGCATGCACTTGGGTTCTGATGTTTCCATTCAATTAGTAGATTCATCAGCTGACAATTGTGATAATATTCCTATTTCAAATTTATTATCAATAGTAAAACCTGAAACTAAACCCAAATCTGAAGAATTATTGTATAATTTACCTTCTGAAACAACTCAAATTGAAGCTAAAGATACAGTAGATTTTGTTAAACTTGAACCAAAAATTGAACCTAGCCAATCCAACTCAGATTTTAAAAGTGAAACTGTTGACTCTAAACCTGATATTTTTTCTGAAATCAAAGAAGAACCTTGTTTCAGTGACAGTAAAAAATTTTCAGATGAAAAGAACTTTCAAGCTGATTCAGAAATGACAATTTCTAGAGATATTAAAAGTGATAGTGGATTTACGGATGATTTAAGTACAGAAAGCAAAGCAGATTTTTTTTCTCCTAGTGAAGATATTTTATCTTATGACTTGAAAAACCCAGAAGAACATTCAAATTTTAAAACTGAAATAAAATCTGACTGTGACCTTCTTGAAAATATGGAACAATCGAACCAAACCATTTCTGTTAATGACTCAGTAACTGAAGAAGGCAGGGAAAATTTTAATAGTAATGAGGCTATTCTAGGGAATTCAGAAGAATCTTGTGAGAAGAAAAAAGAAAAAAAGGATAAGAAAGATGATTGTAGTGATAAAAGTTCAAAAAAAGATGATAAGCTTTCAAAAAAGAAAAAGTTTGAGAGATGCAATATTAGGTGAGTTTATTGAGTGTTTTTTATTCTTATACTATTTATATATTTCTCAGGAACATTTGATTTATTTTTCCTTCCTTCCTAAATAATTCTTATTAAGCAAATTTTACCATTAATTTAATATTATAGTAAGAATGTATTATAAATTATTGAGATTAGTATGTGCACTATCTATTATATGATTGTACAAGTACTAACAATCAAAAAAATTTATTCCTTCTCATAATACCATTTTTATCACTTCTCCCCATCTTTTTTTTTTTTTTTTTTTTTTTTGTCTCATCTTGTGGGAGCTCTTTCCGTCTTCATCCATCCTGAAGGAGTTAAAAAAGATATTTTTTTATAGTTATGTAGAGAATCTATTGAAATTTTAATTTGAGAATAATGATGTATGCAAATTTATATGAAAGTATAGTAAATTTAAATGACTAATGCACATTTGTATGAACCTTAATGAAACTTTCGGTAAGATCGGTTTTCACTCTTCTAAGAACAGAGGGGGGCGGTAACTTTGGTTCGTCCTGCACTTACAACCTTGTGATGATGCTATATCATTGTTAAAAATTATATTACTTTTGTGTGGTAACAGTAATGTAAAGAGAGGATTTTCGATCATTAAAGATTCTAAGAATATTATACTTACAGTTGTGAAGAAAATTCACCAAGTTTACAATTTAATTAATGAAAGTAGATATTTATTTTCTTATTTATTACTTTTCTCCTACCAATTTTATCTGAATTCATATTAATCCTTTTAGGGGCACTGATTTATTAGCAACCATGTATTTAAGATTTTTTTTCCCCTCTGGCAGGTGGAAATTTTTTGATAATATATTACTTCAAATATTAAGTTGGCAACAGAACCAGCATATCTGGGAAAAGTCAGAGAAATTCATAAAAATATCTATTAATTGGGGAAAGTAACCGATGTGAATATTTCACATAAAGCTACCACGCGAGTGGCGATTTCGCGTAATCCTTTCTGTGTTGCCAAAACAGTTATAGCAACAGCTACTTAGGACAGCTTTCTTTCAAGGGAAGAGTATGGCGACTTTCTGGAATTTCATTGCCAATGATATGGGGAGTTGTTGGGAAGCTCCTAGGCTCTATGGCCTTTAATCTTCCGCTCGACTGAAATGATGAATGAGTGACAAACAACTTATGTTGAGCATAAATATTGGGCATAATTAACGATTTAGGGATTTATAGAAAGCTTCAGATAGGTTTAAATGTAGTTAAAATTTGGGAAGTAACTTAACTGGAATTGGGGGAAAAAAAGGAATTAAATAGTTCTAGAAGTAGATTTTTCTTATTTGTCCTATAGTATTCATTGGCTATCGGCAGGTAAGGTAATCACATTGGCGGGTGGGGAAGCGGGGTCAAGGTATAAGGATTTTAATTATTAGTTGATGGGGATTTGAGTGCCTCGGCGAGGATCATCAATTTTTTCCAAACGTTTTCTTTTTGTTGCATTGTTGCGATGGTTCCTGGAATATCATTTATAACAGAGAAAATCTTATTGAGTTCTGCGGCTAGTGCCAAGACTTCCTGCAAGTTTCCCTTAGGTGTGAAGGTCGATTCTTCCTCTGCCATCTGTTTGTTTACATTCTTGGATCCCGTCTCCTGGGGGGAGGGGGTTGCCTCGCTTTTGCGATCGAGTTGGGGGTGAATTTTTGTTTTCATTGCATCTGCGTAGCTTGTTCCTGGACGGATGGATTTGTTTTGGGTATTTGGGGCATCCTCTATAATTCGCAGTATGGGGCTCTCCGCAATCGGCACATTTGACCTCTGCTTCTTTTCCCTTTTAAGGGCATTCTCTGGATACGTGGCTTTCTGCGCAGATGACGCATTTGGGTTTAAGCTTGCAGCCCTTAGAGCCGTGGTTCCATAACTGGCAATTAAAACACTGGTGATTTTGTTTTGTTACATATTTTTCGACTCTGATTATGAAATACATTAGATCATTTAGTTTGTAAATTTCCTGAATATTGTCAGATTTAAATAAGTGAATTTGAAATATGGGGAGGGGGTCTCTGGTTTTAAATCTTTTAAGTTGATTTACTTTATCAACACGGAATCCTTTTTCTATCAACTCATTTTTGATTTCCTCGCACTCGGTATTAACTGGTAAACCTTTTATTACTACTTTTATTGGTTTCTCCGCCCTATTCGCGATTACAAGGTATTCTTTATCCAGATCATCCAAGTATTTAGTTAGTTTTCTGATATCGTCGGATGTTTCGACAAATATTTTAATAAATTCGCCGGCCTTCTTTGCCTTGCAATTGATTTTATGCACTGTATTTAGTCTTTTTATCAATTCTTTGTAATCCGCCGTTCTGCGTAGCATAATAGGTGGGATTACTGGTTGTCTAATCATTTCTGGCGTTGGTTCATCGCTATTTTTTAAACTACTTAGTGCTTCGTATTTATTTTGCGTTTTCACTGGCTCAATTGCTGCTGGTTTTTTATTTGGGGGGAATTCTTTCTTTGTTTTTTGGCTTCTTTTCCTTTTAGGGAGTTGGAACTCTTCATCTTTATTTTCGTTCTTATTTTTTACATAAACAACTTCTTTTACGATATTAATTTCCTCCTCTTCCGTTTTATCCTCCCCCGTGGAGGTAGCATTTAATTCTGATTTAGTTTTGCCATTATCTATTGGTATCTTAATAGCGCCTCTAGGGGGTTGTCCGCTCTGGGTCGGATTTTTAGTTATTGGGGGAGTATTAGGCTTGCTGTTAATTTTGCCTTTAGTCTTTTTGAGTCTTTTAAATAACTCTTCTCCATTTATTTCATTTTTACTTAATCTACTTTCAATCTCTTCACATTTAAGTTTAAAGAAATCTTTATCGAGGGCACTAGGGGGGATGCTCAATATAAGTGAATACCCCTCACCCAGATCAGTCGTCAGGCTTGCCGTTAGGTAGCATCGTTGCAGGGCGCCATCATCTTTATCCTCGATTTCTCTGGTCAAATCCATCTGGTCCAGGATCTCGTCTATTTTGGCCTGGAGATTCTTATCGGTCCTCAGAATTTCTTTAACTTCGGGGGAAAGTTCCCTCGGTATTTCCTCATCGCTTTCTTCCATCATCTCTAAGTCCTTTGGCCCTTCCATTACTGATCCTAAAAAGGACGAGTCGGGCCTAGCTAGCGCTGTAGGGTCGGCAGAAATCAGAGTAGTCTGGTCAAGGTCGGAGCTGAGGCAAGGGACGTCCTCTCACTTCAACATCCCAAACTCCAATATGACTCGAATGCAAAAATGCCATGTCTGGAATTTCATTAGAATAAGAACAGTAAGCTGATGGATGCGACTAACAATAAATATCGTAATTAAACTTCCGGTGGGATCGGTTTTCAATTTTCAAAGAACTGAAGGAGTCGGTAACTTTGATTCCACCTGCACTTAGAAAATTCTGATGATACTATATTATTTCTAAAAATCATAATAATTTCCCGTGACAACAATAATGTAAGGAGAGGATTTTCCATCAACAAAGATTGTCTAAACGAGAATAGGAAAGAACAAACATTCCTTGCAAGAAGAATGGTTTAGGACAACATTCAATCAAATTGGGAAATAAGTAGTTTCGAAGTGTCAAAATAATTTATTTCAAGTGAGAATTCACATGCCAAATATGAAGAGTATAAAGGAAAAAAGTTAGAAAAGAAGAAACCGAAAGGAACTAAGCATTATTTGATAAGAGGGGGGGGGGGAGTAGAGTATCAGTTTATAGAATTAAAAACACTAAATAAATAAATAGCTCTTGAGGTAGTTAGAAAAGAGATTTAAGAGTTGAGAAACAAATTGCAGTCCGTAATATTTTGCAAACAAAGCCTTTAAAACTTTTAAATTTATTTAAAGCAGTGCTTGCTCTTTTATAAAGTGTTTTTGTTAGTTCTTAATAATTGATATTTCAATTTTGAAATTGATAATTGATTATGTTTTCTAATTTTCTGCATTTTAAGTGTAGTAGGCATGCTGTTATTTGGTACTGGAGTTATCTGTAAGTTAGTACCTTATGTTTCACATTATTTGTAATAAAGAGTGAATATAAATGTCTTTATATTCATTTATAAAAGCATAAGATTTTATTTGAGCAAATAATTTATGATTTTTTATAGAAAAAAAAGATTTGAAGTAATATTTGTACAGTTTCTGTTGTTTAAATCTTTGTTAATATATATATGTTATTAGATATGTATAATCATATTATTTTTTATATCTATGCTGCTACATATTGTTATTATACTTATGCAAAGAGCTCTAATTAGTTGTTGAACTGCTTTAAAATTTTGAACAAAAATCATAATATTTACTGTTAACATAACTTGCATTGCAATGAGTGGTTTTAATTTTTCTTAGAATTCTTATGCACTTTCAAAAGCAAAATATTTTGTTGAAAATTCCAGTATTCTTTTTACATATAGGAAGTGTAATATACAGTTTTTAACACACTTATTCCAGTTTTTAAAAAATTAAATAACTTAAAAATAAAAAAATTTCATGTTAAATAACTTTTAAATGCTTTTAATAATGTATATTGTAAAAATACAATGATTCTGAGTTGTGGGAAGGCCAAAACTTTAATATAACTAGTAGCCATAAATCAGAAAAATGTTGCTTATTAGTCAGGGAAAAATTTTTCACTGTTCCTATAGTCATCCTGAATAAATTTTCTGTTATCTATTAAACGAATGCCAGTGTGAATTCTAGTCATCTTCTTTTGTGGATATATTCAAAAATAAATTTAATTTTTATAAGAAAATTTAAAAGGCTATGTTATATTATTATACAAAAGTTCCTATTTAATATTTTTATTTTATGATGGAATTTTTCTGAAGATGCTGTCAGAGGTCAAAGGAAGTCCCTTAATTAAAACATATGTTTTGGTTTCTTCTATTGAATGAAATGGATTTCATTTTTTTAAAAAAAATGGTGAAGTATTTTACACTGTAAGATAACATTGCACGCTGAAATTGTAGATGTTGTCTTTATAGCAACTTCAAAATAGCTATTAAAATTTTTATGCATGCATGCAAGATAAAAGGTGGGAGGATGCTTATGAAAGGCATAATATCTTGAAAGTGTCGATGATTAGATGAATGTCAATGGAAATATTTATAGGGTGTCTGGAATACTCATCAAGTTTCATTATCAATAGATGTTGATGTGTGCTTTTGTAGCACAACAAATATTTAAACAGTAATCCATTTATCTCCAATTTTTTTATAGAATAACAGGAGTTATTTGACCAATTGTTTGAATAATACCTTCTACTCATCCCCAATTTAATATTTTTTTATACACTACGGATTCTATGAATGTCGAAGCAAACAAGTCTAATGGAGTCAAATCGGAAATCTTAGCTTCTAGGCAATTGGATCTCCACTATGCAATCCAACTCCTAGGAAATGTCAGTCGAAAACGAGGTAGCATCTCCTTGATAGCGTAGTGGAGGGCTGGGAGAGGAAATGTAGATTCACACAGATTGACTTTAGTTGTATCCCTTTCTTTTCAAATAGTTGGTGAGAATTTTCATTTCCTCAAATATAGCAATTATCAGGGTTCCCGCAGTCCTTAAAAACTCCTTGAATTTTATTTTGCTATACTCGGTACCACAAGAAAGTACTTGATTTTTCGTTACGTCCTTGAAAGATAAACGAAATGTAATCCATTTTTTCGATTCGTCGACCGAAAAAAATCCTGTTCTAAAAAATTTTCTCCACCATTTCAGATGGCATTATAATAGTAAATTTTCAGAAAATACAGGTGAAAATTTAATTGCATTATTTTACATTTTGTCTCAGTTATTAACTACTTGAATTACTTTTCCGGTAACCGCTACTTCACGAATATTTTATGATGCTTTTCGTGAATTTTACCACACTGTTTTCTCCTCTTTTTTAATTCATGTCCCACTCCTCTTTTTGAAAATCGACAATTATGGCACCATTTAATCGTACAACTCTTTTAGAATATTTTCGACCTTTCAGTTCATCAGTGTCACGAATCGGAGATAGTAAACGATATTTTTCACATGTCCGCATGAGAAGTCCAAAGATGTTATGTTTGGAGATCTGGGTGACCATGATAATGGACATTCATCTCATCATGCTTAAAAATGATATTGGTTTGCAAATCCTTTACTTGAGGAAATGCGAAAATTTCAAGTATATGAATGTAAATTGTCAGAGTGGGCAGTTACTTCGGAAAAGAATTCAATAATTCGATCCTCTTGCTCCAGTACGGCATGAAGATTTTTACCCATATTTAAGTATTATGTCGGGCTAACAATACCTTATACGTGAAACTTTTCCTCATCTAAAAACATTATACCTTTCTGAAAATTTCCGTCATTTTTGTAACATTCCTTTAAATATTCGGCATCGAATCTTATCGTCAGGCTTTAACTTGTACAACATTTGAGTTTATACGTATGAAGCCGCAACCTTTTATGCAGTACATCATGCACAGTTGATCTTGGTATTTGCTATTGCTGAGTCGCTTGGTGAATCTATTTATGGGCATTGCGACGAAAGCATTCTTCAATTCTTGCAACGTTTTCGCAGCTTCTGTTAGGTCGACCAGATTTTGGTTTTGAATACGCTACCTGTCGTCATAAATTTTTCATGCCATTTATGAATTATGGGTCTTGAAATTGGACTTCGATTATAGGTAGACGGAATTTACTCTGTGCCTGTGTTGCAGATTTAATAATTTAATAATGTATAGTAATACGTTATATATGTATAGTATTGTATTGTGCAACTTGTATATTGCAACTTTCTCTTCGTCGCTGAAGTGTTACTCTGTGGTATAAGCTATATTCTAGCTCTTGGAAGCTTATTGGCTGCAAGAGCTTCCTTGCATTGGATTGCAGAAATGTCTTCTAACGTCCAATAAAAGAATTTATATAAAAGAATTATTCAAGTACGAATCGAATCTAATTTCAATTTTGATTATGTTGAATTATTATGAATGCGAAAAGAAAATAATATAAAGAACTTCCAACTATCCTGTGAGGTTAGAATATAATGAAATGCGACATTGAACGCAGTCTAATTACATTCTTATTGATAGAAAATTTCCTCTTCTATCTTTTTTCAAGCTATTTACAATACTTAATAAAATTGTCATAAACACTTCTGGTATCTGTGCGGGACAAAATGCCAACTTGCATAATGAAAATCGCAGACCTCAGCGCGTTGATTTTTGCCACAATCCAGCATAAAAAAAATGAAATAAAGCATGAAATTCACAATCTCGTACTTAATTATTTTTCATATTTAATTTTATTTGCACACGAAACAAACCTGAATGCGTCGCTAGATACCAAAATAGAGTAATAGATTTCGCTGGACAATTATATATATTATATATTTATTATGGAATGTGTATTTTTAAAATTTTTCTTTAGGGCTAGAGGTATAAAAAATGACTTAAAAATGTTAATGACTTTTTTTAAACAATTTCTAGGGATATAAAATTGGAGGATGAATTAGATGCTGTTACTCTCTCAGCTCAAAAAGAGGAGCAAGAACGTATACAAAGGTTGCAAGAAGCCCAAATGCGAGCTTTACAAGAACGACTCCAGCAGATAGAAGTTGAGAAGGAAGCTCTAACTCAGCTTTTTAGCCAACCTGATGATGCTCCAAGTTTATTTGATTCTTCTTCATTGAGTGAATCGGAACCAACTGATGAGTGCAAAAAGGCTGTTGTTAAAAGTGAAACTGATGCTGTTATGGATAGCAGTGATGATGATAAAAAAGCAAAACTTCAGGGTATAATACCTACCCCTATTGAAGGTAGGGCATTTAAAAAAATTACAAATTGTAATTTTGTTATTTTTATGAAGATTTCGGATGTTTTATGTTCTACTTATTAAAAAAAGTTTTATTTATAATGTAATATATAATAATAGTTTCTACATCTGGATTTCCAACCCTTTTGCAGTGGAATGGTTGTTATATTTTTAAACACTAATCTGCGTAGTTTAGACTTATGCGGTATTGTTTTTTTTTTTTTTTTTTCCCTTTCTCTCTTTTTTTCCTCAATTCTGGAAACCGTATGATGTATTTTATGTACGGATTGAAAAGATATAAAGACTGCTCCATTGTAAAAAAACGATTTTTATCACTTAATACCTCCCACATTTCAATTATGATTTTTCTGTCTTAGCTTTAAGTGCCTGATTGCAGCATGAATATCATTCAGTACCAAATAGAATTGACAGTTGTTTGTTATCTTGATAAATCACATTAATGCTGCGTGAAATAATATATATATTTTTAAACTAACATCATAGTTTTTCTTGTTTTGTAGAAAATATAATTAATATATCAAGCTCCAGCTCTGGTAACGAAAGTGACACCGATGACTCTGACAAAAAAGATGATGATGTTATGGTTTTGAGTGACGAAGGTGAAACAGAAGGAGATGGCACTGCAGAGGATCCAAATAACAGTGGTGCTCATACAAATGATTGTTTTAATCTTCCTGACGAAGAAGGTCGAGTTTTAGTAAATGTTGGGCACCCACCAGAAGATCCGGATATCTTTTTAGCACCACAGATTGCAAAAGTCATTAAACCTCACCAGGTATGTTACTACATTTCAGAAGGTATTGGTAGCAAAATAAATAAGTGTTTAAATAATTGTAAGTACATGTATAATAAATGTTATGTAATATTTACACATCTTTTTTTTTATGTCAGTAATATTTAATTCATTAAATTCCTTTGTATTATATACATTAGGGTGGAACGAAAAAATAAATTTTTGATATTGAATAGCGCGGAAAAGTTTGCCTTTTGGTATAAATAAAATAAATTGTAAATACAAAAAATATTGGAGTAGGTCTTGAGGTGCCGCAAGGACGTTAAAGTTTCATAAAATTGAAATTGTTGCTACATTTTACAGTTTTTTTAATGAAATAATCAACTTTTGATTTTTAATTTGTAATAGTGCGGAAAAGATGAATAAAAATTATAAAAAAATATTAATCTTGAGGTGTCGCAAGGACGTTAAAGTTTCATAAAAACACACTTTTTGCATGCCTCCATTATGAAATAAAAAGCCTTAAATAGGCATTATCATATGAATAAAAGTATAAAAACAGTTTTACTATTGCACTGGCATAGCACTGAGTCGTCGCTGGAGCGGTTGTTATTGAGGTAAGTCGGAGATTTCTTTGCGTCCGGTGACAAGGACAGAGTTGGTTTTAAATCGGTAGCTTTGCCGAGTTCAGTTCAGTTGGCTTATCCGCTCCGTCTATTATGTAACTGATTTGTTAGTTTGTGCGCTTGTATGCTTTGCTGTGAGTAAAAATTTACTCATTCTAAATTAGTGAAGACAAAACAAATATAGGAGTGTTCTATTTTTACGAAATTTAGTGATTTGCTTGAAGTTCAACTCATTTCATATGGATCTAGTGCTACTGTTATATTAGACATAACCTCACAATTGCTTCAGAGAAGGATCCTTCTGTAAGCGAAATATATGACACTTCAGTTTCTGTAATAAAACAAATATGGTCGAGAGCTTCTATTCCCATTGCTTCTAGCAAAAGAATTTCACAAATGATATAAATAATGTTAAGGTTTTAAATACATGAATTTATTAAAGTCTAAAAGCAGAAAACGTTCAGATAAGTTTGATTCCAACCTCACAAAATTTAGAGAAGAAGCTAGACGCTTATTTGATATTGCTGACTTGTGTAAAAAGAAAGCGCCAGTCATGGAATAAAAGGTTCTAAACGATCGACGCTCTAACAGGAAAATGATGATGGGCAATATTGATATAGCTACAACACATGCGCTTTGAGGAAGAAAGAAGCAAGAGATACTAGAGTACTACAGAGAATAGTTAAGTTTATCAAGAACGGACAAAAAATACTAGTGCATCAGAAAGGATTACTGCCGCCAATGACAACGCTGATGAAAAACTGTATTCTTTACAAAAAAAGGCAAACCAATCAGGTGCCTGTGTGGTTTAAGTTAATGTAATGTTAATGTTTCATGTACTGATGATTCCAAACATCTTTTTAACCTGATCTCATATTCACACCATCTCTCTGACGATTTCAAGAACGTTATAGATCAGATTATTTAAAGAAATAGGTACTTTGCTGCTTCGGAAAATATCCTTTTGTCCATGCTAAGTAATGAACGTAAAATTCAAAGAGAACTTAGTTTACGACGTGTTGAAAAGCAAGAACAGAATGTAAAAATAAAATCAAAAAGTTTCAAGTTCCAAAGATAAACTATGTATAAAAAGATTACATTGACATGAATTCATGTCTTGAAAATGATGTAACTGAACGCCCCTTGCTAAAACCTGTTTCCAGTGACTGTCCCAAAGACTTTATACAGAAGGCTTCTGAAGCTGAATCAAATAATATAGGGGACTTCTGAGGCTTCCTTGTTACATGAAATCAGTGGAAAGAGCTGTGAAACTGGTAGCCGAATCGCCTCAAAATGTTTCTGGTTAAATCGCAAGAGAAGCATATGTAAAAGCCAAAATTGACTCATGTGAATATGCTAAAATTTAATTAAAAAAAACAGTTTAATATGGCAATGAATTAGAAACAAACATTTTGCAGTTGTAACATTTGTAATTATTAAGGATACAGAAGTAAGAAACGCAAAATTAGATATAAAAATAGTTTTATTATTATTATACTTCGTAATTAATAATTTTTTTTCCAATTGTAATGTTTATATATGTATTTAAAATCGTCTTTTGTAACATTATGTGAACCAAAATGTCATAAAAATATTTTATCAAAGCTTATAATTTTTCAATTTTTTTTTACAAACTTTAAACTCTTTGCAACACCTTGAGATATTGATGAATTGAACCAGAATTTTTTAAAATTCCTTTTGAACCTAAAAGCTAACTTTTCCCCGCTATTGCCAAACTAGAATCTAAGAAAGAATTTTAAAAGACCTTTTTAAAAATTTCAATTTTTTCACAAATTTCTAGCTCTTTGTGACACGTCAAGATAATGTAATATTGCGACCAAATTTTTAAAAACTGTTTTTGAACCTAAAAGCCAGCTTTTTCGCACTATTAACGAACTAAGGCCATTTTCGTTCCACCATAATATACATACATGTACAAAATCTAATATATGCATTATTTAGAAATCAGACTTCTTTTTCCGCTATTAATTCTTCTCTAGATGTTTTATTATTGTTTATTTCCATTTTGTTTCTGAGAATCTTTAAATGTTAATAAATTCAGTTGCAAAAGATTTCTTTATCATTCGGTATTTTAATACACAAAATTCTTGTCTTGTGTTGCAGTTTTTTGGTTTATAAGGCTTAATTAACTATTTATTTTGGCTTGTGTTTAATTGTTTATATTAATTTCCTGTTAATAATGTTTTTAATTGGATTGATCAGTTAAATATTTTATTCAATGTTGTATTTCTTACCAGATTGGAGGAATTCGGTTCCTGTATGATAATGTAGTAGAAAACCTTGAGAGATACAAATCATCTAGTGGATTTGGATGCATACTGGCACATAGTATGGGCTTAGGCAAAACAGTGCAGGTATCTAATTAACTGTGCACTTTTTCAATTAAATTATAAAAAGTATTTTTATAGTTCTTTTATGTCATTTCTAAGATGTGATTTTCTTCTGTAGGTTGTGTCATTTGTTGATGTCTCTAAGATGTGATTTTCTTCTGTAGGTTGTGTCATTTGTTGATGTCTTTTTGAGGCATACTCCTGCAACATTAGTTTTGTGTATTGTGCCTATCAACACTATTCAGAACTGGAAGGCTGAATTTGACATGTGGGTTCCCCCTTCTAATTGTGTTGAAGATTCTCAAGTTTTGAGTGGCGAAGTGAGACCTCGAGACTACAATGTGTATACTTTGAATGAAAATTTCAAAACTATGGCAGCTAGAGCTGCCTTAATAGGTATGCACTCCTTACTGACTTATTTCTTATTAGTGAGTGAATTCTTTTTGCTGTTAATCGTACTCATTTAAGTCTTTTTAAATTGATGAAAAAGGTTTCTCAAGAAAATTATATTCTTGTTTTTCAAGGTATGTGTTTACTCGAGATTTTTTAATTATATTATTGTAACTTCTAAAATTTACTTACATAGTTCAAATGGATGGGTGTGGTAGATTTTTCCTTCCTACTAAATTGTTTGGTATATGCATTAAATTTTCTTGAATTCCTTTGCTTATTATAATTATCGCAAAGCATATGTTTAGTTTGGCATGCATCAGAAAACCCATTAAAATACCATATCAGCATTCTTTTTATCCATTAAATAGAGGTTCCTGTTTTTATTCATGTTGGCTAATTTTTATCCTCTGTAAGTTTCATGTTTAACTTTTGCTACAATCTACAAACATCCATCACCTACCCCAATGATGATTTAGAGTGGACCCTTTCAGCTATAAAAGTGCATAAATGCATTTAATTTAATTTGAAAATTGCCTATAAAGAATATTAGATAATGAAAATAAATTTTTGCAATTGTGAATTCATCCTTTCACATGAAATCGCCCTTTGTTATATTCTTTTAGGCGAAGAATGTATGAATTTTAGATTATAAATCATTCAAAACAAATAGGTATGAAAAAGGATTTCTTGTACATATTTTAGTATGATTCCTTACTAGTAGTTTCAGTTATTAAATATTTTTTCCAAACATTTTAAGATTTAGAAACGGTTTGTTTAAATGCCAGGCCTGTTTCTAGTATATTTCTGCTGTTAAATTAACTTTAAGGCTAGAACATTTTAAAAACGTTGACTACTTAATACGTTTATTGTTTTTTTTTTTTTTTTAATATTACATCATAAGTTATTTACTTAAATATTTTAGCATATCTTATTATGACCTGTTTGAAACAGAATTTAAAAAAAAAAAAGTTGTGCCTTTAGACTAAATAACTGCTTTCTGATTAATAACTAGTTTGAAGTTTTAGTATTGAACAGTCATTTTTTAAAATGAATTGGGACATTGGAATTGTAGAATTTTATTTCCCAATAGATTTTACTGGAAGAATTATATTTTGGATGTATTTAAATTTTTGAAACCAACATATCTTCTCAATTGATTGAGTTTTAGGGTCAAATCCTTCATTTATGTTTTTTGAAGAAATTTTTTTCCATATTATTCCGACTTATCTAATGAATAATTCTATGAAGTTCTCCCTCTCTTGGTTTTTAAATTATGTGGTTTTGAAATTAATTTAGACAGCAATTAAACCATAAATTAATATTGATTGATTTGGGCATTTCACATAATTGCAATTTTGAAATGTCCTAATTTTATGTATCGATAATTAGATTGTTTTAATTATTAAAAGTGTATTGATTGTATTGCAAAATTTGCCTGTCAGACTTACATTTCCTGTTTCAAAAATATTGGTTCTTATCTAGATTTGATATTCTCTTATTAAGGAGAATATGCCTTACTCTTTTGAGCGTAGGCATGAAATCAGTTATTGATTATATAATAAAGACAAAGATTTTCAGATCTGCATATTTTATTAATACATCTAGGCTTGTATCTGAAAATGTTCAGTTTTAATGCATGAGACTCAAAAAGCTTAATTAACCATTTTCATAGGGTTTGATACTAAATACGTTTTTAAATACATGTTACCATGTTCGTATTTATGTTTTCAAATTTAAGGTATATGTTTTTTACTTATAGCTGAATGGAGAAATCAAGGTGGTGTCTTACTGATGGGTTATGAAATGTATAGAATGCTGGCCTTAAGAAAAATGCCCAAAATTCCTTTGAAAAAAAGTAAAAGATTAAAGAAACAAGAAATGTCGGTAGAACCTGAAACAAATGAACAAATAAAGAAATACATGGATGGTAATTTTCCTCTCAGTATATCATAAAATATCTATAAGCATATGTTGTGTAATGAATATAAAAGAGAATTTGCATCTATATTCAGAATATAAGACAGAAATTTACTTAATAAATTGCCTTTTTAATCTAAAAACTGAACTGTGAACTTGATTATAAAGCATTATTTATATGATAAGCTCCCTGGAATTTGTCTCTTTTTGCTGTATTGTATTGATATAATAAGATAAAGATTATTAAAGAATGTAAACAAATGAAGTTATTGAAGCTGTGAGCCATTACTGATATGGCATTTACTTTTCTGGTAGTGTGATATTTGATTATATGCTTGCTTTCATTTTGATTATGTAAGTTAGGATTATTTTCATTTAAAGTGGAACATTTCTTTTGCTGTTGTTTATTATAGGTATAACCTGTTTCCTGTATAATTTCAAAATATAAAATGGATTTATTATTGTTTTTTTTTTTTACTTCAATCTACTAAAATAATAGTGCCATCATGTTTCAAAATTCTGATCGGATCAAGCACTTTTTATCTGAGATTATTTGCATAATTTAACGTACAGTCACTTAAAGTATTGGGTCACTTGGAATGCATAACTTGTACAGCTTTTTATAAAAAAAAAAATTATTAATTTCAGTAATTCAAAAATAAAATTAATCAAGAAATATTTTAACAGTTGGAATACATAATGAAAGGAAAGTTAATTTACTATTTTAGAATTACAATTTGATATAGCATTTTAAATAAAATTTAAACACAAATAGTTGTCAAAAAAGTAATGGGACACTTTTGAAATGACATTGAATAATATATAGCGCACAAAGAAAATTTTCTTTACTACCTCTTCTTTAAATTATAATTCTAGACATAAAGTATCAACGAAAAAGTTACATATGGAGCAATGGCGAGAAACAAGGATATTTCAGCTGGTGTAAGAAATCTAGTAATAAGTCATTAGAAAAATGTAAAATCAGTTCATTGTATTGGATAAGTAAGCTGAGTAAATCGACTGTGTTTAATATTATTAACGGGTTCAAGAAAACAAATAATGTTGAAAACAAGCAAAGGTCGTTTAATGAATTAGAAGAGAAAGGGATTGTGTGACATATTCACATTAATCTAAGAACTAGCACAGTAAAATTGACTCTGAAATGTAAAAGTAGGTTTCAGAAATCTATAAATGTTGAAACTGTCTGGGATATTTGAAGAAAACCTAAGTATCAAGGCAGAGTACCTCAGCAAAAGCCCTACATCTGCAAAGCAAATAGAAGAGCTATTTTGGCATTTGGCATGCACGTAAAGCAGCCATCAGAATCTTGGGATAATTTCATTCTTGCAAATGAAAGTAAATAACAATTTCGGACGGATGGCAAGCGAAACGGTTGGCACACAGCAAATGCAGCATTGCGTATTACAAATTTGAAGCCTACTGTAAAATATGGAGGTGGCAGCCAATTTCTCTGGAGTTGCATTTCAAGCTCTGCTGTTGGGAACTTAGAATTTTGACACAATGAATAAATATATCTACTTTTATATTTTTAAGCGAAATTTACAGCAAAGTGTGAGATACTTGGGAATCTCGACATTTTAAACTATACCAGGATAACAACCAAAACATACTGCTGATATTTGTAAATTATGGGCCCTCTACCACTGCCTTGGTATCATTAAGATCCCTGCCTTGAGTACAGATCTTAATCCCATTAAACATGTGTAGGATTATTTGCAATCAATACAATAAATATTTCTAACGAGCAGGAGTTAAGAAAACATCATTTGATCTAAGAGTGGGTCAAAATTAACGGATCATTTTGCGGAAAATTGATCGAATCCATACCAAATCGATTGCAAGAGGTCATAAAGTGCAGAGAATGTCTCCTAGTACCTGCATAGCGTTACCTGTGGCGTAACATTCGAGAGGAAAAATTAGCTTTACACTTGAGTCCGATTATGGGTATGCCACACAACATCAAATAAACATAAAAACACATTTAGAAATCATAAAAAATAGCTATAAAACAATTTTTATAGCCCACATTCAGAAATATTTAGACTTAAAAAGGTAAAAAATATATGTTCATTGACAAAACAATTCACTAAAAATATACAATGGAAAAACTGTTCTAAAATTTAAAAATATACAAATAAGTCATTGTACACACTTGTTTATCAACTCTGTATAAGCTGATAGAAAAATAAAATTCAGCTTGCTTCATAATATTTCTTTATGAACTATATTGACTGGGCGATCAGTTTGATACTCATGATCAAAGTGATCGCCCAGTAATGCAGTTTAAGCGAGATGGTTACTTCGCTCAACAGAAGACACTCCTTCCAAAAGTGTTGACATTCTTTCTGATATTCACTAACTGAACGTTTCTTTCTTATACGTTTTCAATATCGCGCAACGAAGCGTTTTCGCATTTAATGTGCTCCGGCCAAGATTGAATTTCCTTTTTTGGGGCATAATGAATTTTGAATCGCTATTTAATATCGTAGGTAAACGGAGAAATGAATCGCATATGCATACCACAGCTCTTGCTGTTTTCGCATACGCGCGGATAAGTGCAAAGCACAAATACTGCGTTTTTACACATGCGCGAATAGGAAAATAATTAAAATTGCAATTATAAAACTCTCTCTCTCTTGATGACTTTAATATACTAAAATCTTCCTCACTAATGCCCCACAAAATGGTACAAATACCTCCAATATTAGTTAAGTATTTCTCGAGTTTTTTTTTCTCAAACAAACAGACGCTTTCAGGAGACTTCATTTTATACTATGTATAAACGCTATAATTGTTTTTTTTTTTTTTTTTTTTACTCAGTTGTATATTTAAATTATTATTATCATAAAATTCTTTGAACTTGCATTATGTCCTTATAGTTTTTTTGGGGTGACTGTATATTTTATACATTATGTTTTATGTCATACTATATCCTGTAGCATATTTTGCTGCTGAATTAATTATTTTAAGTTGATTACTAGCGATTCATTATTTTAGTTGATTAATATATTATGATAAAATTCGTATTTTAGAAATGTATGAACATATTGTTATTCCTGGTCCAGACCTTGTGATATGTGATGAAGGACATAGAATCAAAAACAGCTTAGCAAGTACATCCATGGCATTGAAGAGTATCAAAACAAGGTTTGTGCTTGAAAATAGAGATAAAAAAATAATTGATTTGCAAATAAGTAGATTATCAACAGTACTAAATCAAATTTGATCTGTTTTATTCTGATCATCATCTTTCTACTCTTAGTTTTAAAACAGAATTTAATGATACCTATCTTCAAGTCAGCTTTTCATTTACATTCAAATTTTTATTACTGCTTTCAATATTAATTTTGTTAAAAAAAAAGAGGTATAAACTGTTTTAGTGATTAAAAACATTTGATATATTAGTCAAAGCTTCTATGGTATTTATTAGGCTGCAATACAGTGGTGGAAAATACTTTGAGACCACCATATTTTATTTTATTTTTTTGCATTCAAAAATGCAAATCTTTTTTGTAATTTACATTTACACTTACATATAAAATGTAATAAATAAAAAAAATGAATTTAGAATTTAAAATACGTTTATTGTAGCTATAAATAAAAAATGTGTGATGTAATGAAATGGAAAAAACTTTGAGACCAGTTTTAAAGAGTGATTGTTTGCATAATGAGATACGTAACTTTTGCACGATTTTGTACAGGACAGTTGTGAGACTGAAAAGAAACACTTTCTAATCATTTCTTTGAGTGTTGAAGCAACTGAGACTATGGGTAGCGTTAAATTACTGACTGAAATTGAAAAAGGGAAAATCTTAGCATTTCGAGGAAGCAGAATGAGTGAAAGGCAAATTGCTAGCAAAATCAAGTCTAAAACTGTGGTTCATCATTTTCTCTCAGATCCATGCAGATATGGTACAAAAAATAGAGGAGGAAGGCCATCAAAACTGTCAACCAGAATGAAAAGAAGTGTTATAAGGATGGCTGTTAAAGACAATGCACATTCTGCAGCAATAAAATCGACACTTAAGCTTCCAGTTACGGCTAGAACAGTTAGAAATATTCTGAGTAATACGGAAAACTTCAAATATGCAAAATTCAAAAGTAAACCCAGACTTGAAAAACTTCATATTGCAGCAAGATTGAACTTTGGAACATCTAATGTTTTAAAACCCAACTTGTGGCGAAAAATAGTGTTCTAGGATGAAAAGAAATTTAACCTAGATGGACCTGATGGTTTAAGAAAGTATTGGCATGATTTGAGACAGGATGCTACACATTTTTCAAAGCGAGTTCAAGGGGGTGGATCCTTCATGGTTTGGGCAGGTTTCAGTGCTAGAGTTAAGACTGATATTGTGTTCACTAAAGGTAATATGAACTCTTGGCTATCAAGATATACTGTCGAACAATTTTGTTCCATTAAGACATGAACTTATGGATCAAAATTTGATTTTGCTACAAGATAATGCGTCAATGCACAAGTCTGCTTCAACTATTACTTGGCTAACTGAAAATAATATAAGTTTTATGGATTTTCCGGCCAAAAGTCCAGACCTCACCCCCTTAGAGAACATGTGGGGTATCCTTGCACGCGTGGTGTATGAAAATGGTAAACAATATTATTCTATGTGTGAACTCAGAGCTGCTATTTTAAAAGCATGGGATAAAATACCGATTCTAACATGCAAAAACCTCGCAAAATCCTTTCAGAATCGTCTTTTAGAAGTAATTCGTGTGAAAGGAAGACACACGAAGTAATAAAAATTGTAATGCTATACATTTAATTAATATTTAACTTTGTGGCCTCAAAGTTTTTTCCACCCTTTTATGTTATGAAAAAAAAATATTTGAGTATGATGTATAATTACATTAATTTCTTTATAAAATAATATGAAGAAATTTTTGTTTTTGTATTGTATATACTATTTAATTTGTCTTTTTTTAGTAAAGTTAAAAGTTTTCAATTTCACCTGTGGTCTCAAAGTTTTTTCCACCACTGTATTAGGATAAAAAATGAGTGCTGCGGGTTAAAACTTTTAAACGCAAAATTTAAAAATTTCAATTCGTAGAATTCATATTTTAAACATATTAATTTCTTATTCGAAATTGTAGTATACGTATTTGAAATATTATGTGTCATTGTAGAATATTAATGCTATTTTTATATAGACTATTAGATGCATAAATAGTTATTGAACGAAAATTGCTTCCATTATTGTATGAAATTTTAAAGCGAACAACATTTATTGTATATTATGGTAAAAGTCAGAAGAGAGTTTATTCATTGATTTTATTATTGTTTGCTTTAAATATGTTTTCATATTGAAAACAAATCAATTAATGCTAAGTCATGTTGCTGAATGTTTTATCAATATTCAGGGTTGCGACGCCGGGAGAACCGGGAAAATGCAGAGAAATATGAAAATTTTCATAAAAACTGGGGAAACACTGGGAATTTTAAGTTTTTTAGTTTTTTCCCATTTAAAAAAGGCCAATCTGTAACGATTGCAAAAATAAAAGATTCCAGTCATCGCTTCAAAAACGAAACACTACTATTTGCGATTGTGTAAAGCGGAAACTGGCACCTTTCCTACTCTCTCCTTCTTTTTTCTTTATCTGTGGAATTTCGATTTGTGAGACAGTTGT
>JAPMOR010094922.1:0-43300 GCA_026543865.1 Argiope aurantia | reverse complement strand
CCTTCTTTTTTCTTTATCTGTGGAATTTCGATTTGTGAGACAGTTGTTCTTTTGCCATAAGATTCCCGCCTTGCAGCTAATGATGATGCGCGAGACTTCTGTAACTGTATGAAAGATTAGACTACATTTCTCTGGAGGGAATAGCGACAATCAATTCTGCGGACTCATCGCGGTTGTATTTAGCCACTCACACGTGAGTGTATTGAATGGTTTGTTTATTATTTGAAAAATTGTGAGTTTATTCAGAGTAGATTACAGAATTTTTTCTTAAAACAATGAGTTGCTCAAAATCCGTATTTAATAGGAATTGGACAGAAGAAAAAAAATCATACCCGATTTTGCTGAAAGGGCTTGAGAAGTACCGCAAAATTCATTTGTTGCTTACTGCTCGCTTTGAAGAAAATAATGAGCCTAAATAATATGGGAAAACATGCACTTATTAGTTATTCAAAAAAAGGAAAATAAAATTGCGTGTCAGTTCAAAAAAGTGATAACTAATATTAGACTTTGTATCTAATGGAATGAAGAAGGTGATATGTCAAGTCCAAAAACGTTAAATTTTATGTCCGAAATTAAGCCCATTTCAAACTTTTTAGTTCAAGAGCAATCATTTAAAGCTGAATTTTTATAGACATTAAAACTTGTTGCTTCACATTCGTCCTTTTAATGCATTCAATGGTATATTAAAAATATTTTCACATGTTCACTGAAAATGAAATAGCTAAAAATGTACATTGTTAAGCTGTACAAAAATGTCGTACCTTATTTGTTAAGAATTAGCTCCATGAAACTGATATCTGAAAAATCTGCAGAAATTGATGCCCAAATACATGAATTGGAAAAAATGAATTAATAAAAAAAAGTAATTGCTTTTGTAATATTTTTTGTTAAGTAATGATTAAATGATTTGTATCATAACAAAAATGCTTTGTGTTTTATTTCACTCGAATCCTTAATTTTATGACTTGCAGTTAAAAAGCATGAGAGGTAATATATCTCCTCCCCAGTTGTAAATTTTTTCTAGCTGAATTCTGTATAATAAATAGAAATATATTTTTTAAATTTTTGTATATAAATATCAAAATTCTTCTATTGTCCTATTATTTCAAATAAATTGCTGCTTCCTTTCCTTGCATTTTCCTCTTCTTAAAATCATTTTGCATTATAACTAGCATATAAGTGCTATTTTTGCATTTCTTCATATCTTGAATACATGCACAGGGGAAACAGGGATTTTTTTTCCCCCTGATTTGAGTGGGAACCCTGATCATTCTTTTTCCTAAGAATTATTGATGAATATATGTCATCAGCATTTTAAATAACTACCGTAAAAATTTAAAGTTTTTTTCATGCTCATAGTTTTTAAATATTGTAATTTTGAAGTTAAATAAAGAGCACTGTTCATTGATATTACTGATCTGTAATTTTGACTGAATGCTGAATATGAAAACTGACTGAACATCAAAAAGGATTTTTTTCCCCTTGTAATAGTTGTCTATCACATAATACATTCTTTTATAACTCTGCTTTATATATATTGAAATTGACTCTTATTCATGCTTGAAGTTATATACTTGCAACACAACTCAAATCTCATTATTTTGTTGATGTTAGAGTTGTGGTAATGCAAAATTGACATTTTTAGATCAGTTTGGTGTCATCGATATTCTTTCATCAAGTTGTTTTTTAAAGATTGACAGAAATGCTGTATTTAGTTGTAGCCAGAAGAATGCCAGCTTCTTTAAGTGGTAATATTCAGGATGCCATTAAAAGCTGCTGGCTTTACTTATAGTGGTTTGATTTTGTAATGAATTCTTGATAGTATGTATTAGAATTTAAGCAGTTATATTGTTAACACATTGCATGCGGATGTATTTTGCCGCGGACTTGTGCGTGCAACGGACGTAAATCGACTCAATATGTATTTTTTTATGTGACCTGCGCTCTTGTGGCGGACTGCGAAAAATTTAAAAATGTGTTTCTCCCAAGAGATGCTTTAAAATATGGCCAGATTTTTAATCATAGATTAAGTGCCAATTTTTTTTTCCCTTTGTTTAATCAGCTCTGCTATCTGACACATTTAAAGGATGTTCTTTGTATATATAGTTATGAAATATATATATTAATTATGAAATATTTTTTGCTTTCTCACTTACAGGCGAAGAGTCGTTTTGACCGGATATCCACTGCAAAATAATTTGCTTGAATACTGGTGCATGGTTGATTTTGTGCGTCCAAATTATCTTGGCTCTAGGGCAGAATTTTGTAATATGTTTGAACGACCTATATCCAATGGCCAGTGTATTGATAGTACTCCTCGAGATCGTCAACTGATGAGGTTTCGTTCACATGTATTGCATAGCTTACTTGTTGGATTTGTTCAAAGGTAAGTGGAATCTTCAATTTCGTAAAATGCATTATACTTTTCTAGTGTATCAATTACCTAGTTAATTGCCTTTTTTAGCAGTTAAAATGAAAATTATTTTTATTCATTCTTCTCTTATTTTTTGACTGTCAAAACTGAAGACTGGAAGTAACTATGTTGCATCATAAAATCATGCTTTGTGTTTTTGTGTAATCAGAATTATTTTAACTCTCCCTGTCAAATATAGATATTCATCATAACATTGAAATTGTATATGATGAAACATCATAACTCCATTCTTAATTATTTAATCCTATTTTACATTTTTAATTTCTGACATATTAGAGTTGGAAATATTATTAAAGATGTTTTGTATAAAACCCTTTTAAATAATCGAAAATTTTAATTTTTTCCCTTTCTTCTTAAAGTAACTCAGTTATTGAAAACAGTATTTTTAAAGATTATAGAATTGTTAACAAAAGTTTAACATTCAAGTACTTTGGAAAAATACTTGTGATAGAAATTTTCCTTCTGACTTCAAATATGTGTAGCTTGAATCTATCAACCAGAGTTTATAAAATTTTTTTATGCCACCTGGATTAACAGGAATAAAATGTTTATATGAATATGGGACATTCTTCAGTTTATATAAAATGCTTGAGTTTTTGCTTTACTTTGATATTTGGCTAATAGCACATCCCATTTTAATATTCAGTTGTAGTCAACTAACATTTTTTCATTGTCCTTGCATCCCATTCCCATGGTAGATATATCTTGGGGAAAATGCAGTTCTGAATCTTGTTGACACAATCAAGGTTTTCAGAGGAGAAAAATGTGTGAGATTTCAAGAAATGTATCTTTATAAAAGATAATGCTACTCATATCTTTGTTTGAAGTAGTCTGATGTCTTATGATTTCTTTAAAAATTTTGAACACTTCTTAATACTTTCAACATTGATTTTACAATTTCGTTTAATACATTTCCAAATTTTCATCTTTAATCAAAGATTGTAAAAACTGATAGATTGTCATATTGAATTTATGAAAACCCAGGAATTACCTACCATAGAGTTCAGATTATCTTATAATGATGGGTTTTTTCTCCCCAAATAGTGAAATCCAGCACTATTTTTAACCGTTGCTTTAACAAAGTTCATGAAAATTCCTAACTTCATATGATGAGGAAGTAAAATAATCTTTTCAGAGTTAGTTAAAAAGGTGTACAACATTTTCTTGCCAACTGTAAGAGATTCGTGCCTTGTATATTCCTTCCTGATATAGTATAATATTTATTTTCTTGTAGTTATTGCTTCATTCACACACAAACAAAATTAGTATAAGTGAGCTGCAAACTAGCGATGCAACAACTTTTAGGTTGCAACATAAAATCCGAAAATAATTGTCTTGTTGAAATTTTTTTAACTGTCATATTCAACTGTCATATTTTTAACTGTCATATTATGGTAGGCACACAAGTTTCTTTAAACAGAAGCTAATTTGTTGCTGTTGTGCAAAAATACTGATTGAAATTAATTTTTGGTAAATTTGGATTATTATCCATTCTGCTGGCTTATATCCATAGCCCTAAATAGTCCAACCCAGAGCATATATTGTTACATATTTTCTTTAGGAAAGAGGTCTTGAAAATCTTGGCGATTATGAATAACGCTTTAGTATTTCTGAAGGAGATTCCAGTTTTTTTCATCTTATAGATATTTCTTATCCTGAATACGATCGTATAAATCGACTTTTGTTAATAAATAAGATTTATGGGAAAGACAAGAATCGTTCAGTTCTCGTTCTATTTATTTTTAGAAACACATAAATCAGTGCTTTTATAATTATAAACTGTCTTTGCCTAATTAAAAAGATATTTTGAAAGCATATTGTGTTTATGAAAACTGTTCCAATAATATTGTTATACTTAAAAGATCATTGTATAAAATAACTGTGTATGGTATATAAATTTTGACTACATTCTTGAATTCAGCATAAAAACTTACATTAAGAATATAATAACTTTTATGAATTCAAACTACATTAACTAGTGTTATTACCGATGCAATTTATATTGCTTGACATAAAATTTCACAAAATAAAAGTCTGAATATGTAGTATGATACTCCTAATTAATCTGCATTTTTTCCCATACTGCACATGAAAATTTGCCTTGTTTTTTAAAAAAAATGTTGAGTAGTTTAACCTAGATATTAGAATACTTAAAATATGAATTATTCTTATAATGATTATGATTGCTGATGGTTAAGAATTTTTTTGGAAACATAATTTATGTAAATTAGTCGAACCCTTTTCGATAGAAAATTAAATCCAGAATTCACATTTTGAGATGATTACAAAAGTTTCTATTCCAGTATTGTTACAAAATTAATTATTACTTTATTAGCCTGTTTTTCAGTGCAATGAAATTGATTCAGTTTTGTGTAGTTAATTTCATGTATTTAGGTGCAATTTAAAATACTAAATTGGGAATCAATAAATGCTATTTGGATCATGAATGCATAAACATATCTTGATATGAAGTAGTGTCTCCTCCGACCTTACCACCCTTTCCATTACAGAATTCCATTACTTAATGTCATCAAGCAATGTATGCATATGAAGAAACCAAAGTTTATCGGGTTTCTCTGTATTTTGTTGTGAATGTAAATATAACACATTTTAGTTCAAATCAGTAATGATTATCAAAAATGTAGTATACTTATTTATGCTATTAAATTATGATAATTGTTTGCAGTAACCCGTGAATGAACCTCAAATGAGTAGACTCAGGTTTAATTGAGAGTATTTGATAAATAGTAGAAATTACTTTTAAGAAAAGAGAAAGAAAAAAAAAGGCTGAGTTATAATTGTAAAGTAAGATACTGCATGGAAAACAGTTTTGCATATGTAAAGAAATCTTCAGATCAAGAAGTATTGGCTTCTTATTTCAGGCAGTGATCGTCGATTATCAAGAAGTATCATTCAGTAGGGGGGGGGGATGCACTTTTTTTTTGTTGTTGTTGCTGAAAACAAATTTGTGAGCGTTTACTGTATTTAGATAATATGGGCTTATTATTCTTCAGTTCGGGCTACTGCTGGAGGATTGTATTGAATTACAAACATTTTAAATTTTTATTTAGTTATGTCATAGCGTTCATTTGATTAAAAAATTGAAATTTGTGGGGTTTTTTGAATGAAAGAATTTTTTCTGATTTTTCTTGTTAAATCTTAAATTGATATTTCAAAACACATTGACGGAGGGTTTTTTTTAAACCCTAGTAAAACTGTTGTGTTTTAATAACTATTTTTTTTTCTTTATTTATTGCAGGAGAGGACACTCTGTTCTGAGAGCTGTGCTGCCTAAAAAAGAGGAACATGTTTTGCTAATAAGAATGACACCAATTCAAAGACAGCTGTATAAATGTTTTGTCAAAGATCTCCTTTATGTTCAGCAAGCCACTAATCCTTTGAAGTTGTTTGCTGTATGTTGTAAAGTAAGTTAAAATGTGTATTTTTGTTGTGAGTAATTATATGTAATGTTTGTTGTTTCTTTTTGTGCAAGATTTGGTATAGACATAGGAGATGCCTATGATTCATAATTATGAGTCTCTTTTGTGCATTATTAGGCATGTTCTTTTTTCAATTCTTAGGCAGGTTATTTTTCATGTTAAAGGTTTTTTTCAAGTTTTCATTCAACAATGGCACTGAACTACCATAGTGTCCTTTCAGCACCAGTGCTGAAATTGGGCAAGAGACTATGTGAGTGCATTCAGAGCTTACATAGTCTTGAGAAAAAATTTTTATCCAATATATAGCTAAACAAGCATTTATTTCAAGCAGTTGCTTTTTCATTTAATAATGCAGATCAACATTAAACAGTTAAATTTATCGAAATAAAACCCCTGAAAGTATAGGAAAGCTAGAAGCCTGCATAACTCAGAAATTTAACTCTTCTTGTATTTGAATTTAAGTGGTTAGAGAATAATTATTTGTAAATTGTTTAAATTTCACTCTTCTATATTTAGCGACCCAAAAATAAATGCAACATTCATTTTACAAAAAATCTATTCTTGAATTGTTAAGTGATTTTAACTGTTTTAATGCTTTTAACTGTTAGGTTTGAAAGTACTTTTAATCAGTTAAATGTTACTTTTAATTTTTTAGATTTGGAACCATCCAGATATCTTATATAAACTTTTACAAGAGAAAAAAGCTCAAGAAGATATTGATCTGGATATTGACCTTAGCATTGCGTCAAGTTCAGGTATTTCAGGATCATCTTGTTCAATGAAAAAAAGAGGTTAGTAGTATTCCTGGCATAAATCATACTCTCATTGGAAAATCGGTAGTATAAAATATCTGTGAAGTAATAATGATTTGGCTGTTATTCGAGAAGAATATTTTTTTATATATATAGTTGTATGTTGCTTTTTAACCATTGTCTTTAAATGGTTTTGATAATTTTTTGGGTTCAGATGTAAAATCGTATACTTCCAACATGAAAATTTTGGAAAAGATAATTTTTTGTTAAGGAGTTTCGAACCTGCTGTTAATTTTCTCTTCTCTTTCTCTCTCTCAAAATTATTTACTGGGGGGAAAATGACAGATTAAAAATGAAAATTCATTGCAGGGATTGCATTGTTTGAATACTCAATGAAGACATATTGAGTCATTATAATTTATCTGTACTTATATAAAGCTCAGTGTGTGTGTTTTGGCGCTCTACAGGGCAGACCGTTCGACCTACAACTACCAAATTTGGCACATGCATACCTTAGAGGTCGGAAATGTGCATCTGGAAGCAGTTTTTTTTTTTTTGAATTTTTAATTATTAATTAAAAATTAACTTTCCCGCAAATAAAATCTTCATTTCCCCACCGCCAAATGAGTAAAGCTTCAGTTGTTTTTTTCCCCACGCTGAAGAGGATAGGCTTAAGAAATTTTCGGCAGATTATTTCAAAGGATTCTGTTTATTTTCTTAAGGTTTAATTCATTTAAAGTTAAACATTGTTAATTAATCGATATTTCAGATTCATTCTAAAGTACTTTTGAAATAAAATAAAACAGAATAAAGGATATTAAAAATTTCTAATCTGCATAGCGTTACCCCATCTGGTGTAGAAAATTCGCGCATTTCGTTTACCATTATTGGCGTTGAAAATTCACGCATGTGCATTGTGTTCTGATTGTTGTTGTTGTGTTCTGATACCGGACTTTGTTTTGAAGGCTTAATATGTTTTCGACAAATTATTTAAAACGATTCTGTTTATTTTTTTAGTGTGATGCATTTAAAACTGAACATTGTTAATTAATCGATCTGTTCATGATGAATCTGAGAAAATTTTGTTGAAAACGTCTTGAGATATTATATAGATTAAGAAAAATATTCTTTAGTGCCCATAAGGTTTAAATACTCAGCGACTCTGTTTTCAGTACTCATATTTTTAAAAAATGCCTCGTTTCAGTAAAAAAGAAAATATTATTATATTTATTGCAGTTTAATCATTTCCACAGCTAATAGAAAATTAGAGATACATATTACGTTATGACTGAAGGCCTTTATAATATTATGAGTGAATTATATGAATATTCAAATTTGAAGTTTTAAAATATTTTAATGAAGAAGCAATTAAAATGGTAGTTCTATAAAATATTTAATTATTAAAATTTTAACGTGCATTAAGATTGGCGAACCGGCTCTTCGCCAAAGGCGGCTAGTAGTATATAAAGGCATATATTATAAATGATCCAGAATTTATGAAATGTACACTTTAATTTTTGTTTCATAGCAAATTTATTTTCTAATTATTTAAATGTGTGGTACCTTCCTATATTGACAGTGCAGATTATGTGAATATCATAAATTTTCGTATATTCTCATCAAACAAAAAGCTTGTTGTCAGAAATTCTTCACGAAATTTTATCGAAATGGATTTTACCTATAGTGAATATTCTAGAAATATTTCAATTGATAACTAAACAGTTTAGCGATATTCCTTAAAGTCCATGGCTTATTATCTTTATTGATGATCCTATTTCTCTAGCGTTTTAATATGAATATTTCAGTTTCACACCAAGTACTTCAAGGGTGAAGTGAAAAGTTTGTATTGGAATGTCTTGCTGCTGCAAAATACAGATGAATGACCAAATAATATAAACACCCACAGAATAGGAGAAAAGCTTTATTAATAGGGGTTGGACCACTCTTTGACTTATTGCAGATTGTTTGCAACGTGGGATGTATGCATAAAAGTCATGTGCAATATTTAGTTGAATATGAGGCCATGCCTTCTTTGATAGCAGTCTCTAATTCCGAAAGCGTGAAAGATGATAGAGGAAATCCAACGCAGAGTTTTGGCTCCAAATATTTCCTCAAATATTCAACTCTGGAGACTTAATTGGCTAAACTAAGTGACTTAATTCCTCCTTTTGTTCTTCAAACCATTTTTGGGAGAATTTAGCTATTTGTGAACATTGTCATCTTGATAAACTGAGCATTCTCTGGGAAATGAAGGGTAAAGTAAAGGATTCACTTGATCCTCAAGAATATCGACATTGTGAGCAACTTTAATCTTCCCATGCAGAGTAATAAGCGGCCCAAGATCAAGCCAAGATATCACAGCACATATCATAAAGGAACCACCTCAATGCTTTGGAATCGGCAAAAGGTGATTAAGAGAAAATGCTTCTGAGAACGTTTTCCTTACATAAACGCTCTCATTTGTCTGAAATATGATGAAAAGTTAATACATTAGATCAGTTAACCTGTTGCCTCTTTTGCACAATTCATTTTCTGTGTGTTTTACACAATTGATGTCGCTAAAAAGCATGACGTAATGTTGACAGTGGTTTACGAATTGTAACTCTTCCATAAACGTTTGAAGCATGAAACTCCCTTTAGATAGTTTTTGCTGAAATTGGGTTCTGGAAATGATTGTGTATCTCTGACATTATAAAGATTGTGTGTGCCTTCTAGTTACTATACGAGTCGACACTCTTATCCCTCTCAATAAGCTCCCCCCTCCCCGTCCATTATACTTCGCGGAAATCATATTTCGTGTACGCTGTCATAACAGCTAACATCCCAGATAAGTGGCTGTTTCCGTCTCCGAGCAACTAGAGCATATGTCTTTTTCAAACTGTAACAAGTCGGTCATTGAATTTTTAAAAGAGTAAGGTAAACATATGCATCACCAGTGGCTGATGTTGAACGACTATTACCGTACCTTTCATAATCACTTAGCAGTAGGATTGAGTGCAAATTGACAGGCACATTCTGCTTTTTTTGAAATGGGCCATGCCTTTTTCATGGGTTTTTGTTTTGTTTTTTCACCCATCTGTACTTGCTGGCTTTCAATTGGTAACAAACAAAGAAGCAAATTTTAAAATACTTGTTTTAAAAATATGAAGCCTAAATGTAAAGAAGTAAAAAGATTAACAACTCTGTGGGATTAAAAAGGAAAATATAAACTAATCCTTTAATAATTTTTGAACAATTAGTTTTTCTTAAGTAGTGAATGTGAAAATGTATGTTTATCGTATTTGCATCCTGAATTATTTGAAATTGTGTTGAAATTTGAGTAAAATGATGCAGAAGTTGCAGAGACAAGTGTTTCTGCTATATGATGTAGCAGATATGTGATTGAACCTTTTGTTAGCTAAAGTTGACTTTTGGATGACAGAAGAAATTGCAGTTTTTGCTACCCTAGTGATGGTGTAAGCTTCCATTATTTTCTTTTTCTTAAGTACCCCTACTGTAAAATTGGTATTAATGTTCCACGAAATATTCAGGAGTGCATTCTTTTAGACGCTTATGTTGTTTACCTTAGTTGTTTTAAATTCCTAAAAACTTGGCCTTTTTTGTAAAATCTAATTAGTTAAAAATAATTTCGTTACTCCGCTCCTTTTTAAACAATAAACAAAAAATTGCTAGGGGGAAAAAAGTCTGAAGTAAAATATGAATCCTTTTAGTATAATTCTTACGGTTATTTTGGTATTTTTAAAAGTGCTACACCTTACGTTGAATTTTATGCAGTGAGAAAAAAACTACATAAATTTGCCTTAACCCTTTAAAGGGCCATTTTTTTTTCATCATATTATGTTAAAATATTTTGAAATTAGAAGAAAATCGATCCATTTAGCTTATTAGATAAATTTGATTAATTAATTTGGTTAATTAATTAAGTACAAATCAAGACACATAATTTTGTATAAGATAAAGAACTGAAGCATTGATAAATTTAATGGGAAGAGTGGATCAGTGCTGAATACAATAACTTACTAGTAATAATTGGTGTTAACAATGAAAAGGTATTAGAAATGGAAAACTGATTCTGTATTTGAGACTCCACTTTCGATGTCGTTGAAATCGAAAGGACAGCACTGAAAATGATGGGGAAAGTCGGCGAGTAATTCCAAGAATACCATTATTTGTTTTGTGACCTTTTATTTTGTAGTTTTTTGAAATTGGATAATATTGGTTTTCCTTTTTTCAGCGAAAATGTTTTGTTTTCTTAAAAATATGTTAATCAGGGAAAAAATAAGAATATAATTTTTATTGCAATAAAATAAAGAAATAGGCTAATATATTTCGTCATCTCTTGAAACATGGCCACATGCTTTAATTGACTAAATATGCAAAATTCATGTATGCATCTAATGTCTAGTATACTGTATCTATTAAAAACAATTCAGATTATCTTATTTTCTGCTGGTTGTGGCCTCACAAACAATTCATTTTCATAAAAATCTGCTCTTTAATGAAATATGTTAATTATGAATTATAGGTATAGCATATACTAAAGCATAAGGTGACTCTTTAAGAGTGGTAAAATTGCTCCTCCCATGTAACTGTTCAGGAGCTCAAACAAATAGTTTGCTTCGAATGTTCAAAACTTCTTTTAACTCCGGTGGGAAAGACTGGCTACTGCCAGAACATCTTCCAACTTGAATGTTTAATCCATCGAAAGCTCGTAGTTCTAAATCCTGTCATAAAATACTACAAATTATCTAGCATTTAATGTTGGAAGGTGTTTTGTTGTATTGTGTGGTACCAGCTTTACAATATCATCAATATATGTATCATAAATCAAATTCTGCTAAAAAATGTGTAATATTTGATCCTGTACTTCACCTGAAGACACGCATGCCCTTTATAGAAGATGTGTTTTTGTTATGATCCTTAGGAAGCCCTACAAAAAGAAAAATCAGGTGATGAATTACAAAATGTGAGAACATATTGTGCAATAATGAAAGAGAATAAAGTGGCATCGTTCTGAAAACATTAGAAACATCCAAAAAAATGTCAGGGAAATTCAAACAGCAGAAATGCTGGCCACTCTGAGTAATAATCTGTTCAAATTTTTTTTTTAATTATTTGGTATTAATTAAAAATATATACTAGTGTGGAGCTTAAACAATTTTGCTAAATTTTGTTGCAATTGTGCAAAAATTGAAATGGAAGACATTAGATTCAAACTGCAGTAGCACTTTACAGAATTGAAAAGTTCAGAGGGAAAAAAATGAGTAGTACACAAACACCCATTAGGAATGCGTGGGTAAAAGGTTTGACAAAATAACAGTTGCTCAAAATGTAGAATCTGTATTAGAAGAAAAAACAAATGTTTCTTAGTTAGGGGAATACTGCAGTGGTTGCATGGTGCCATCTATTCATATTCTATATAATATTGTCCAACAATTCTTCGGACGAGAACGCTTCTTCTTCGCGATTAATAATACGATTGCGCCGCTAGACGTCCACCCAAACATCTGCAATTGGATTGAATCGGGAGAATGCTGACCAATCTTCGACAGATATCTTTACTTACTAAAAGCTTTTGAACAACACGAGATCTGTGTGGTCCTGTGTTATCATGCATAAACACTTAAGTCTTGACATGTGGCTCTTCAAAATATATTCACGTCATTGAGGGTAAATTTATCACAGTAACAATCACCAGTCACTGAACTTTTGTTGAGAATATAGAGCTCCTTTCTTCCATTTATAGTTATATTTTCCTTTACAACTTCACCAAGACCATTCCAGTGATCACTTGTCACTTTCTCCGAGTGGGATGAAAACGTTTCTTTGTCTTTTAAGAATCGTTTATCTAAATTGACTCATCAGTATAAAGGGCACGACTCCCTTTATAATGTTTTTATAAAGGGATATAATGTTATAATGTTTATATAACATTATATCCTCGAATATAATGTTTTTGTGTTTGTTATACCACAATAAATAGTACCATCCTTGGCATGATGTTTTAAGTATGCAGCATTCCAGACAATAAGCCATTTTTATAAATACTTCTGGCCACAGTAAACTGAGACATCTATCATCTGGTTGCCATAGACAGAGTCTGAACATTGTTATCCGTTGTCTGGTCTTGATCGGTTTTGACATCAGTGCTATATATCATTCATATGTTGTCATTTTCCTTGGCCTCCCACCAATAACCTTTTTTACAGTTGCACCTGTTCTTTGGAAAGTTTTCTTAGCTTGTGAAACAGCACTTTTGTCAATACCAAACTCGTTGGCAACATTCTTCAAACTACGCCTTTTATCCAGTATTTCTTTCATATTATTTCATCCTGGTGGTTTCTTATCATTTTGAATCTACATTGTCTTTTCCATTTCCAGAAATGCTACTTTTCTTCTTCTCTTTAAGTCGCCTTTCGGTGCATGCACTGACTCTTATGCACTCTTACATCAACTATAGCATCTTGATTCTGATATTGGAATATGCATAAATTTTCTGTTCTTCTGGCTTTTCATTCGCAAATTCATATCTGTATGTTGAAATTACTTTGTTGCTTAAGTTTGGCACATTGGTATATTCTGTAAACTTAAATAAAGACATTTGCATTTCTGGTGCTCGATTGTTATATATAATTCAAATTGATAGCTCACCAGCTCTATACTAACATGAATAATTTTTAAACGTTTTTCTGAAATATTTTGTAATATATTAGAAGTAGCAGCATTAAAATTTGATTCATGCTCATAGATTCAAAATAATTTATAGTTAGATTTTACATCTAAGTAGAGAGTCTGCTTTCCCTTGAAAAAAGTGGCATTTGAATGTGTATTTCACCACTTTGCCGTCTATAGTTAAATTATTAATTAAGGCACTTGATCTACTAAAATGTTTAGTTAAAAATATTTTTAATTTGATATGTTTTTGAATTTTCAACAGTATTATATTAAATGAATTAAAAGAATGATTCCAACTATATACTGGCATTTTGAAATATAAGGACTTCAGGTAATAAATTGAAAATAAAGCCAGTTTCATGCAATCTTTTTTATATAAGAAAATATTTAAAGTATTGAGTATTTTGAAATATATAATAATTACTGGATTATTGAAAGCTAACATTACTGAAAACAAATTCAAAAATGTTCAAATGTTGTGCTCAAAATTTCCTTATTAAATATAATCTGCTTAGAAATATATAGTTTAATATATAAAGCAAAAGCGGAAATGAATTTATTGTTACTCGAAATAGTATTGATTTATATTGAATATATCTCCTTTATAGCTATAGTATCTTAAAATGTTTAAAACGAAATGTATATCGCTCATCAATCAATACAAGTTTTGAAGATCAGCATCTCTTTAAATATTTATTTTGCAATGTAATTTTTGAAAAAAAAATCATATTTGAGATAAAAATTCAATAATTTAAATCTTGAGAATAAATTTAACTTATTAGAGTAAAATAGTTTTTGAAAAAAAAATTTCTTAAAAAGCTCAAATGAGTGGTTTTTATTTTTCGGGTTTTAATTTTATATGATATTTTCCTCATCTTAAAGATGTTTTACATATTTTATGTACAGAAATTGGAATTTATATTTTTGTACATATTATTCAAAGAGTTTGAAATACTAATTTATAGTTAATTTTACTTGGGGTTATTTTCAGGCAAATACAGTATTGCAACTGAATTTGAACTTTCGTGCAGCACTGACTTATTACTTATTTTAATTTAATAAGTTAAATGCTTATAATGTTTTACCAAAAGTAAATATTTTGTAAGTTTATTGCTTCTTTCTTTATTACATTGTAGCTTTGAATCAGACAAAGTCAAAGGTAATTGCAAAACCTTTTAGAACTCAGCCTCGGAGTTTGAAACCTCAACCTGCTATGGGTTTGTCAACTGAAGCAGTGAAATCTGAAGCAAGTAACTGTGAGCATGGAAGTATTCAAAGCACAGATGAAAATCACTTTAGTACATCGGAATTAAATAAGGAGGAATTATTGCCTTCTAATCAAGCAAATATGCCTCTTCAAAAGGAATACACACAACAAGGATCTCAACAATCTTATCAAAATCAATATTCAAAAAGTAATATGGCACAACAGTACTGTCAACAAAATTATCATATGTCTTCTGGGCAAAATTATAATGCATCACAGTATGTACAACAGCCATCAAATACGAGTCAGTCGCAGTTTTCGCCGCAGACATCTTCTCAATCTGGATCTCAACAACAGTATGTTCAATCACCTCTTGTGCAGCCTCAGTATGGGCAATCTCAGAATCAATATTCTCAAAATTTCTCCCAAATTAACACGCAATTTGGTGGTCAGACAAGTGCTGAACAAGAAACTAGTACACGTCATCCATCATCTCCTTCTCAAACAAGTTTCCAAGGAAAGTCTTCTCAGTCTAGTGCTGTTTCTTACACACAGCAAGCAGATGCTCAGAAACAATATCAATCTAATTTACCTCAGGCTCAATTTCCAAAGCAAGCAAATAATGGTAAAGATGCTCACTTTTCTCAATCAACAAACCAAAAATTCACACAGCAGCAAACGCAGCATTTCCCTCAATCATCTGCTTCTCTCCAATCATATAATTCACAATCTTCTTCTCAACAGTATTCACAACAACAGTCGTATCCTCCTGTTTCTAAGCAGCATCAGTATTCTGAACGTACTCCTTTGCAGTACACTTCACCCTCAACTGATAACAGATCTACTTCTCATTCCTCTTCCCAACATTCTTACTCTCAACTAACCAATCCTTCTCATGTTTCTGAACAATCAACAAATCAGTTTTCTTCCCCGACATCATTTCAGAGATCACCTCCCCACTCTCAGTTTTCACAAAATCAATCTTCTCAACAGTTCTCTCAACAGTCACCAACAATATCTTCTCAGTTTACTTCTCAAGGTTCATTTTCCCAAATGTCCTCATCGGAGCATTTTTCTCCCCAACCAACACCACCACAAACATCATCTACTCCAACATCGTATTCTCAGACTTTTCCACAACAATCAGAATTCTCTCAATCGTCATCTCAGCAATTCTCTCAAAATATTCAGCCATTTCCATCACAGCAAGTAGTTCAGACTCAATTTGATCAAAGTCATTCATCTTTTACCGAACCTTCCCAAACTTATTCTCAGCAGTCATCACAGCTGCAACAGCAATTTCCTCAACAAACATTCCAACAACCTTATAGGCAGTCTGAACAACAGCAGTATTCTGAGCAGTCAACTGTGCAGCAATTCTCTCAAAATCTTGGGCAGCAAAGTTTTTCAGCTTCTCAGCAATCATTTCCACACCAAGGATTTTCCCAGCCATCGAGTCAGTCCACCAAATTTACTGGCAAGCAAGGAGCACAAAATTCTTTTTCTCAGCAACCATCTGTGGGAAATCTACAATTTTCAACATCTTCAGCGCAGTCAACTCCTGGTCAAAAACAAATGTCTCATTCACCTCCTCAAGAAGGAAACCAACAAAAATTTTCTCAGCAAACATTTTCGTCTCAACAATCACCAGAATCTCAGTTTTCTCAACCAGCTGGCTCAGCAATATCATTTTGCCACCAAACTTCTCAAGCAAATTCTCATTCATTTTCTCAACAGAATTCTCAGTCTACAACAGCTTATACTCAGCAAGTTAACACAACTCCCCATCAATATGTTCAACCAATATCCACTAATTCTCAATTCAATCAGCAGGCAAATAATTCAGTACAAGGATACAATCAGGCAACTACTCAACAGTTTCCTCTTTCTGGAAATCATTCAACGCCTCAGTATAATCAACAACAATCATCTTCATCACAGCAGTATGGACAACAAATTAGTCATACACCCCAATATTCTCAGCAGTCAAATTCTCAACAGTTTTCACAGTTGCCAACACCAACCCAACAATTCTCCCCACAATCTTCAAAAACGCAACAGTATTCTCAATCCAATCAAAATCAACTTTACTCGCAGCAATCTAAGAATCCTCAGTATTCTCAAAATCAAAAACCATATTCTCAACCAAATCCTCAGTCCTCTCAGCAAACAGGACAGAATCTTTCTCAATTCAATCATCAATCTCCATTTCCTCAACCAACTTCTCAGTTATCCCAACAATATTCTACACAAGTTCCTTTGTCACCCCAACAATACTCACAGCAACCTGCACAGTCGCCACAGCAGTACTCCCAATCTTCTCATTCGCCTCCACAGTTTCTGCAGCAACCTGATCAATCTCCACAGCCATTTTCTCAAACTGGGAATCAATTTAATCAACAAAGCCATTCACTCCAAAATGCACAATCTACTCAGCATTTTGCTAGTTCCCATACACATCAACAATTTTCTCAGCAAGCAAATCCACCTCAAGATTTTAACCAAGCTCCTGTTCAAAAATCTCAATCATCAGATCAGTTTAATCAACAAATGATGCAGACCTCTCAGCAATATAACAAACCAAATCTTCAATCATCACAACAGTATAATCAGCTAAGTGGACAGTCTTCTCAGCAGTTTAATCAACAAACAAGTCAGTCTCAACAATTTGCTCAACAATCAGGCCAGTCTTCTGCAATTTATAATCCCCAATTAAATAATAATACACCAACTTATAAGCAGCAACAATACAGTCAACAAGCTGTTCAGTCATCACAACAATATAATCAGAACAATCAAACTTCTCAGCAATATAATCAGGTATCTAGCCAAGTATCTCAACAATATTCCCAGCAAGCACACACGACTTCTCTGCAATATCCTCAGCAACCTATTCCACCTTATTCTCAGCAACCAACTCAACAGTATGGGCAACAGCCAGCTCAGTCTCCTCAACAGTTCACACAACCTGCACAATCTCCACAGCAATTTAATCAGCAACCAGCTCAGTCACCTCAACAGTATATTCAACAGCCAGCACAGTCTCCTCAGCAATTCACTCAGCAACCAGCACAGTCACCACAACAGTATCCTCAACAACCTGCTCAATCTCCACAACAATTTTCTCAGCCAGTGCCATCACCTCAGCAGTTTTCACATCAAACAACTCCGTCCCCTCAACAGTTTCTACAGCAACCTTCTCAGTCTCCCCAGCAGCAGCAATATTCTCAACAAACAACATCACCCCAACAGTTCTCACAACAGCCAACAGCTTCTCCTCAGCAATTTCCCCAGCAAACTGTTCCTTCTCCTCAGCAGTTTTCTCAACAGACAACTCCTTCTCCTCAACAGTTTTCTCAACAGACAACTCCTTCTCCTCAGCAGTTTTCTCAACAGACGACTCCTTCTCCTCAGCAGTTTTCTCAACAGACAACCCCTTCACCACAACAATTCACACAACCATCTCAATCTCCTCAACAGTTTCCACAACAAACAGTCCATTCTCCTCAAGAATTTGTTCAGCAGTCTTCACAACAGTCTCAGTCTTCTCAGCAATTCTCTCAGTTATCTTCTCAACAGCAGTACAAGCAACAAACATTACTTTCTGGGCAATCAACTCAATTTCCTATGCCTCAACAGTTTCCAAACTCATATCCTCATTCTTCAAATCAAGATACCTTGAAAGGGGCATTCCAGACAGATTATCAGAATCAATCTAATATATCAGCTTTGCCACAACAAGTTGTCTCTAATCAGCCTGTAAATTCTCAAGCTGTTAAACAAAATGCAAGAGGAAAAGTGAAACAAGGACGTACTAATAAATCCATGTGTCAAAATTTACTACCTCCAACATCTCAACATTCACAAACTTCTCTTAAACAACCACCATCATTTTCTGTTCAAGCATTTCAAAATGGTAATCAGACATCTCAACATTCACTTGGTCAACAAACTGCAAAACAAATGCAAGCCAACAGTAATGCTGCTTTTCAACCTCTTGATTCATCAATTCAAGAAAATTTCTCTCTTCAACCTGTTAAGCAAGATTCTGAAGTTTTTCCTGCTAAATGTTCAAAAGCCATTCTGCACCAAGGAAAACCTCAACTTATTAACTCTGATTCTACAAACTTGCAGTTATCACTCAATCCTACTAAATCTGACTCCTCTCCAATGGAGGGTGATCAACAAGGCAGTACTTGTTCTGATACAGCATTAATGCCTTTCCGGGATAGAATGGATTCTTCAATCAATTATGAATGGGTAAGTAAAATTTTTATTGCATCTTAATAATTGCCATATTTTACACTTGATAAATTTGTATTTTTTAATGTGTTATTTTTCTTTGAACAGGCAATCCCAATCATGAAAGACTATGTTCTTGGAGTTGTAGAAAATAGCCATAAAATGATGGTCCTTTTTGTGATAATTTCAGAAACATTACACATGGGTGATAAGCTTTTAGTTTTCAGCCAATCATTGTCTACTCTCGATCTTTTAGAACAATTCTTGTGCAAAATACAAGTTCCAAAGAGACCTAACCAACCTGATCAACCTACTGAAACATGGTGCCGTAATAAAAATTATTTTCGTAAGTGCTTTAACTCTTGCTTACTTAATTGTGTGATATATTCAAACGTGTTATTTAGGAGTTTTAACATTTTATCATTCATATTCTACAGTTGATCAATAAGTTGTGAAATTTAAATTAGGGATTTATGTTTATCCTTGTAGGTTTGGATGGCAGTACATCTGCCCAAGATCGAGAAAAATTGATCAATGAATTCAATAGAAATGATAATGTTTCCCTTTTCTTGCTATCAACCAGAGCAGGCTGTCTTGGTATTAACTTGGTTGGAGCAAATCGTATTGTAGTGATGGATGCATCTTGGAATCCTTGTCATGATGCTCAGGTATCAGATTATTTATTTTGCAATTTTAAGTTGTTTTTACTTTGCATAAGAATTTTCTGTGAACAATTTTCTTACAAAGTCTGTACATGATTACTTACCAGGACACAACACTAAAGCATTTATTAATAATTTATTTTAGCTACTTTTTGGATGTTTAGCAATAAAATTATTGTTGGAATTAAACTTCCTGAAGTGAGTGATCTCTGTTGGAAGAAATATAGGTCATACTGACACTAATTTAAGCTTTATTAGAAGTTGTGCTTTCAAAGTATATGCTTAAAAAAACAGATATTAAGTACTAAAATTTACACTTAACTCCAGCATATTGTATTCAAGATATTGTCATGACCCACAGTTTGGGGACTCCTTTACTAATAAATTACTTAAATAGATGCTTCGACACTCATTCAAAATCTACATTACATTAAAAAATGGTTGTTTAGTTTGATTTTTCTGTGTTGAATTCTGAAATACAGTCGATTGTTTTCAGTTAAAAGCTGTGCACTTGTATGGTGTGACTAGTCCTTTTAATATTTCGTATTAAAATAAGATAAAGTTCATGCTTAAAAGGATTTTGGACATTTTAGTAATTTTATGCAAAGCCTACTATTTCATTTTATATATTTTATCTGAAGTAATTTAACCTGATAAAAGTGTAATCTTATAAGATGTATTTACTTATATTTTTAAGATGTACTTTCATACCTCTTAGATTTATTCCATCTGAATTTTTTTTTATCCTACTTTATTGGTGGAAAAGCTACTTCATTAATTACATATAGGTAAAATATACAGTGCTTTGTGCAGTATTTTCCAACATTTACAGCAGCTGGTGAATCATATGATTTCCATTGCCAGATACTTGCTATTTGGTTTGGGCCCTTTTTTGTTAAACTGATTTAATTTTTTTAATTTATGTTAATTGTTCTAGAAAATTCAGATGCCACAATATACTGATTATTACAAGCATGTTGTTTATAGTCCAGTTGAATTTTGCTTTTTCCATCAAAAAGTAGGCAACAATTTTATTAACATAGCAGACCTAAAAGTGATTTTTTTAAGTTTAAATAAAAAGTTGTTAACCTGGGAGTGAAATGTTAAATTAAGAAGTTGTAAATATATATATAAAAAAAACATATAAAATGAGCTATGGAATTTAATAATAGCGTAATTGGATAAGGAGTATATTGAGAAGTGCTAATTTGAGAAAATATTTATTTGAGCTACATATTTGGAATTGCAATGGTGTGTTATCTATAAGGAAATGCAGGCATATATTTACATTATTTTTGTGAAAAATTCGACTTCTTTAGAAGAAACAAACAGGGTCGTTAAAAAATGCCTTGAAGTACTTTTCTATCAGTCAAAATTCACGAACTGAAAAAATTCTGTTTTAATAATTTTATAGTTCAAATTCAAATAATGTTGCAATGGTTGATTTTTTTTAAAAAAGTGAGGAAAATTAAATTTGAGGTTAACATCTTGTCCCATTTCTTAAGCCTAATATAATTTACCAATTATCGTTGCGCTCGTGAATATTATTTTTTAATTTTTTTGAGAATTAATCGCCGCAAAAGTTTATCCCTCCCCCCCCCTTTTTTTTTTTCAAATTTAATATTTATCATTTTTTGAAAATCGATTATTATGATAGATTTTGGAATCGCAGAATAACATTTTTAGAATAAGAAATGTTTTCGTTTTACGAATTGTGAGTAATAGAAAAAGTATTTTTAGGTGTTTTTCTCTACAATGTCGAATTTTCAAAAGAATGATGCGGATATTAATTTAAAGATTTTACCAGTTATTCTCGTTTATATGCCTCATACTTAAGTGGAATTCCAAAATATCGGTCAGATTTTTTTTCAATGAAAATATTTAACTGAATTTGTATTTTCCCCACTTCAAATTTATTCATAATTAATTAAGCTGTCATTATGCTGTGTAGCTCATATAGGTTTCTTTAATACTTACAACTTCTTAATTTAAAGTTTATCAGGTTAATAACTTTTTATTTAAAACTAAAAACCTTTTTAAAACTTCCACCTTTTATTTAGGTGCAAGCTTTTAATGGCCTGTTTTGAATATCCAGCTCAACAACTTAACCAGTAAAATTGCTGTCATTTAGTGTCTACCAAATTTTACCAATTACCCTGATTCTTATTTTCTCATTATTTTATTATATAAATTGGGCTAATTCCATCCCTCTGACCAATTCTTAGTGGCTGTGCACTGGGAAGTTTCCTCTTTCCTACTACATTCAATACTTATATCAATGACATTTCTAAAACTGAAAATGTCATTTAGCAATATTCGCTGACGATATCGCTGTTCTCCTTAAAAGCAAAAGTCTGGTTACGGCCATCTAAACTATATAAAAGTACCTACCCCTTTTACAGCTCTGGCTCATTCACTGGGAAATAAACCCAATCCAAATAAATGCTTTCCTCTCTCTCTCTTTACCAAAGAAGGGAAAAGCCAATTAAAATTTTTGGCTAACTCCTCCCTGTATAAAGAATTGCCAATACCTAGGGTTAATACTTCACACAAAATTAACCTTTAATAGACATAGTAAAGAGACCCTTATCTAAACCACATTTATGAGTGCTAAACTCAACAGTTTAATTGCTTGAAGGAGTAAGCAGTCGATTAAATTTTCTACTATAAATCAAATATAAGGCTTATCATGATTCACATTTTCCAGATTTCGAGAGCCACTTCTGCTGGTAACATTAAGAAGTTGCAAGTTTTTGAAAACAAGTAATTGATGGAGATTGCAAATGCCCTCTTGTATATGAGAAGGAAAATATTGCATAATGACCTCCAAATTGGGTCTGTTTCAAAATTTATCAAAAGAACATAAATTAAGTTCATAAAATTACTCCCAATTTGCAAAAAGTTGCTACAAAGACCAGCGTATGATCCTGCTCTTGCCAGCTCTAGAAAAAGACTTAGAGCTGCAATTGATAATTATTTTATTAATTAACCGTGTATAAAAAGACCAAGAGTCAGATGCGCCGTTGCCAATCTGAAGGATTAAAGTTTTATAAAAATTATTCCTACTTAATATCTAATAATTGCAATTTACTTCATTTCGGGAATTTTACTTTTTAAAATAATCGAAAAAATTATTGAAATTAACCCTACACTAGCAAAGTAGGAGCGATGTAATTCCATTAAATCTATGCACGAAACGTGACATTGGAGCTTTATGCGCACGTCCAAACTGACTATTTTAATCTTTTCCTCGAACTTCAAATTTTAAGTTGTTGTTTCAAATTATACAGGTGTTTGTGACCGCTTTGTAATGCCGTGGAACTCTAAAATATCGCAATGTTGCCGTATTTTGCTAATTTTCATGACAATTCAACTGATCTTTTTATTCAGGGTTGCAGCCAGATGGTAAAAAGGTAAAACCGGCAAGGGGCAGAGGATGCAGAAAGATCGGGAAAATTTGGGGGAATTCATTCTAAAGCTGGAATTTTTTATTTTAATTTTTTTATAAAAATCTTAAGTGAAATGAAATAAATAATTTGTTGAAATGAGAAACGCGGACCGTCGGTGTTTCTGTGCAGAAGTCAGGTTCGAAATTTCAACTGTATGGATCCTCACCGCCTAAGTTGCCTTCAGTTCTGAACACGTCTGGGTTATGATAGATTATTATTTCTGCCAACAGTTCTAAAACGACTAACTGTTATTGGTCTTGTTATATCCTATATTATGCAAGTTTTATATTATTTAAAAAAATTGACTCTTTTATCTCTATTTCTTGCATACATTATGATAAACCAATGATATTATAATTCGTTGATTCATCGTTTTCAGTTGGAATCACGATTGAGATTGGCATTAACGTTTATCTAAACAATTTAGGAAATAATTTTTGGTGATATTAACATTCCGAATTACAATTTAGAAGAAAAGAAAAAAATTGATTACCATAATTAATATATTGCGTACATAATAATTTCCTCATAACCCCCACCCCACTCAGAATCTCAAGTTGCGAAATATAATAACGGCATAATCAACGAAAATAGTGTTTGCCTATGAAAAAAATTATGTAACTAAGGCCCAATTCAATGCGATTTTTCACCTTTAATGGTCCTCTTTTATTCAAAAGGAAGGAAATGGCCTTTATACACACACACAGAGAGACATGTGATACAAAGAAAAAATATTGTATTCGAGAAAAAATTTGAATTTGAGGTTTTGACAAATCTCTACCGATCTTCTGAAGCAATTGTTTTGAGTCTGAAAAACACATTTTTAGTATTATATAGGTTTGTTGAACATGTTAATTCCATCATGCTTTTAATTACATGGTTGAAATTTGGCGTGTGGTCTTTATAACAAATTTTGTTTTATGACACTTTATATTTAAAACCAAACCTTATCCATTGGCATAAGGAACGCTAAATTACTTTTGTTTCGTTGAAGTTCAAATGTATACCGTTCGAGCTCCTCCGAGTTCAAGGGCCAAATATTTTACTCAAAATATACGTCGCTGACTTCAAACTATTATCAAAACTCTATATGATGATTCAATATTATTATAATTAATAAAAAAATTTTAAAGCAGACTGTTATTTCTGTATATTTATTAATGTCGCGTTCCAGACTCAAATTCATCCGTGATCTTCGCTCTTCACGTCACATATAATGCCACATCAGCGATAGCTACGCCCTTATAAAAACAATGCTCATGCATAACATATAACACTCCATATGTGGTCTTGTTATTAAAATTGTAATTATGTGTCAAATTTTGATTCCTTCGGTCAGAAAAGTGTACAAATTGTATACTCGTTTTTCCTCACTATACTGTACAACAGAGAATGGTTATGTGCGGGACTCTAAAACTAAAAATATTAACAGTCCTAGCGTCCTGGAAGAGTGGGATGATTTCACCTTTTTAAAAAGAGAAAGATTCGGGAGATTACTGCAACTGGTTTCTTCTTCGAACATCAAGTCGATCATACTATTATGTTGGGAATGTATAAATTTTGCGTTATTAATATTCAGAGATATATTGAACTCGATGTAAAATGATATGCAGCATTGTAATCTTTGACTGGTTTAATGTAAATTAAAAAAGTTTGATACGTAATTAATTTATTCTTCTATTTCTCAGGGAAATTTTTATTGAAGTAGAAAGTTTTAAACCGATTGCTTATAATTGTTAAGATTTTTGTTTTTTGTTCGTATATACTTTGTTTCTCTGGAAACACATTTCTATTTGAATATATTTCAATATTACAGATCTTTTGCTACATTATGGAATCTTCAAAGTATCATACAAATGTTATTGTCAATATTTTCTTCCTATTTTTTTTAGTTGGGCATATCTTAAAATTTTTTCATTAAATAAAATGTTTATAAAATTAAGTTAATACTAATCACATAAAATTAGCTTAAATTTTTATTTGATGCTTATTCATATATTTCTTGTATTTCTTATATTCTCCAAAAATATTTTTTAAAAAAATATTTTTTTTTATATTATTTGATATACAGATCGTTTCAGAAGCCCAAGATTCACTTTTTGACGATTTTATCCTACAGAGCTGATGCACAGTGAATAATCTAACCATATTATTATATTCATTGTTAGGCCTTGTCCTGTGCTCCATCAGATGATTTCTATACTTCCTTTTCTCCTCTTGTCATTTTAATTCGAAATTTTTGTTTATTGTTGGTTAGGCTAATTCAATTTTGTAGTTTTTCTGTGATTGCTACACTCCCTGATTCCGTTGATAATTGGAATTAGCTGTTTTGTTAAATAAAATGTAAATTTCCATTTTTCATTGCATTCCTATTTTAATAAAATCTTGAATAGAGAGTACGTGAAACTAATTAAAATTTACATTCATAAATTCCAACTTTTTAAAAAAAAATTGATTCAAATATTTTTTGTAGAATAAAGAAATTTTTGTGATACCCCCCCCCCCCCCCCTCTGTTCAATACAAATGGGTTAAACATTCTGCCTATTTGCAGGTGATATTTTACTGTGGTATGCAAGTTAAAAGTTAATGCAATTTTGTTGTCACTGAATAATTTTTTTTTATATAATACCATCTCCTTTTAATTTAAAAGTGCATACTACTATTATAAATATTTTCTTTCAGTTTTATTTTCTCATTTTTTTATAAATTATTTTCTTGTCAATAGTGAAATAATTTTTCAACTTGATTTAGGCATTGGTAAACGGTATAAATAAGAGAAATCCCACTAGTAGGAGTTATTATTTCATTTTTAAGCACTTTGCCAATGTGCATACAATTTTATATTGCATCTTTCATGAGTAAATCTGTGATGATGAATTCTTTGAAAAGCTCATGTGGATGAGCACACATCTTTTATATTGTATGTGCTAATCTATATACAGTCTAACTGGTATGTTTACAGAAATTGGGGAAATGCTTACAAAAATGGTGCTCGTCTTAAACCTAATGGTTGAAAATGTTTTGTTTTTTAGCATTAAATTCTTATTGTTTTAATTATTTTTTAAGTAATTTTTTTTTCACTTTCCATTAAGAATGTACTTGTAATTCGAAATAAGAGAAAGAAATAGAATGAAAATAGAAAATAGTAATAAAATGATAAGAGAAAGAAAATGAAGCAAAATCATACTGAAGATAAAAAAAGGGGGAACTGGGAATTTTTTAAAAAATATTGTAAATAACATGGAAAATCAAACAGCAGAAATGCCAGCCTTTCTATTATCTTAAAATTCAGTACTTATCACTTTTCTGGCACCTTTTTGATTTTCTTGCTTTCAGTTGTTTATTAATACATATAATTCCTGTATGATATTAAAGACAATTTTCATTGCCATCAAATTTTTTCTGTGTTGTTTAATGTAAAAGCAATGAGATGAAATCAATTTAGGACTTTTGCTAATCTAGAAAAATTGTCTCTTTTTACAATAATTGTGCTAAATAGGGCATACTGCAATACTTTATTTAATAATTGTAAATATTTTTTTTAGAATTGTCTTGTAAACTTTCTTGAAATTCTTATTCCCTTTTCCATAATTTTCTTCGCTAGTTTTATTTTTTACTCTTCCATTAATCTGGCACTATTCATCCTGGAGAATAGGAATATGAAATGAAATTAACTCAAAAAGCAAGATAAAAAAAAAGGAAAATTAGTTGTTTGTTGTTTTCTGCTTACAAATTGCCAAAAGAAAGAACTTTTCCCCAAGACCAACAGATTTTATTTTCATCTTATTTAAGTTAAAGCATCAACAGCTAATCATTTAATCCTTAACTGGGGAAATACGGTCTACGAGACAGCATTTTCTTTATATTCAAATTTTCTAATGAAATTATTAGTATGAAAATCAGCCAATATATTCTGCAGATATTTTTCTTGATATAGAAATATGTTTTAAAACTTTTTTAAAATATTTTATCATTGAAAAAAGTAATTGCGTTTGAACATACATTTTCTTCTCAAATTTCATGTTTCAACAAATAATGTTCTTTAAAAAACATATTACTTTTTCCAGTATACAAAGGTATATTGAAAACCTTATAATGGAAAATTCAACTATTATATGAAAAATAATTTTTAAAAAAATGACAATGAGTGAAATTGACTTTTTTTAACTGCATTATTTCTATGTAGAAACTTGTGAACATTCGTAGCAAAAAATCAGCCTGTAAATTCTATAGATGTCAGTAAATCAACCTGTAAATTCTCTTAATATATTAATATATTTTATAAATTTATCAAAATACATTATCACTAGAAGAATTAATTATATTTGAACATACATATCAGAATGAGTCGAATGCGAACTTTCATCGGAAAGATCTTATGTATAATTATTCTCACCACTAAAATCACTTTTTGCTTCATTTAAAAATCTCGGGATCCCTGCTTCATAACGAGGATCAGTAGGTTGGATGATATTTCCAGGACCAAGTTTTAGAGCCATCTACTATAAATAATACTGGAACACTAAAAGGGAGGTGCAGTCTCAAAATAAAATTTCTGAAATATTTAAAAAGAATCCGCTGAAACCGGTTGAAAAAGTGCATGTGTAGTGAAAGTCATAAAATAGGAAGCTGCTACTGTGTCAATCCATTCGATTGATCTAAAAATAGAATAATAGTGACCGAAAGTCCATACTTAGCGGTCTAAGATATCGCACCTCCCCAGTTAAGGGTTAAGCTCAATTACAATTGTTTTTCCCCTCAAAAAAATGTTACGAAAACAAAGTGTGGCAAGTGAAGCGACTAGACTTTTAAATTCGTGTAGCGAAACTTGGCAGAATAGTTCAGCAATAATCTTGCCGGTTGGGAACATTAACTAACAGGGGGTGGAGTCTTCTAGTATAATATATATTGAGATTTATTTCTAATTTGGTTATGTTTTTATTTGTTTTAGGCTGTGTGTCGAATTTACAGATATGGACAAAAGAAGCAATGTCATATATATAGACTAGTTACTGACAATAGTTTGGAAAAGAGAATTTACGATCGACAAGTGAATAAACAAGGAATGTCAGGTAAAAGAAAGAAAAACTTTTCTTTCACTTTGAAATATAAAGTTTGTTGTACTGGAATTAACTCTCATTTTTATGTATTACAGATAGAGTTGTTGATGAATTGAATCCAGAGAGTAATTTCACTTGGAAAGATGTTACGACTCTAATACAAGATGATGAAGATGATGGTCCTGTTTTAGAGCTTTCAAAGTATTCGTCATCTTATTCTGATAAAGTTTTAAAATATCTTGTTTCGGAAATGAGCCCAAGTTTGAGCAAAGTAAGTAAAATAAACTCCTCCATATAGAAATTAAGATACATTCCTTTTTTCTTCTTGGAGAATTAAGATACATTCATTTTTTTCCGCCTTGCATGAAATTCTGAATTTTGAAACTTGTAAAAGGAGGTAAAAGCTTAATATGGTTGAAGTTAGATTTACTGTGATATTTTACCCGTAAGAAAGGCATAGACAGAAATGTAGTTAATTGTCATCATGGAAGGAAAAGATTTCCCCCCCCCCCCCGTTGGCTGATTTTCTGCTTTTATTATCTTAAGTGTAAATGGCGTCTCACTTATTTTTTATGTCATCTTTTTTAGATAACATTTCATGCATATTTAAATTACTTATAAAAATTGATTGATACCTATCAGCATTTTAAGTAACTCATTGGAAACCATTACACAATTAAAAATAAGCGTTATAGACATTGTAGTGTTCATTAAATTAAGAAGTTTCAAGTATGCTTTACACCCCTGTCTTTGTATTATCTAAAGTTTTTAAGATGTGTAGAAAGTAAAACATGTTCTATTAGAAAATTGAATGAATTTGTTTCTTAGTTGATTTGAAATTAGTTTAATATACATAGATCAGAATAAAATATGGAAAGAAATTGTTACTAGGAATTCAAATTTTGAATACATTTTCTATTGATTCCACTTTGCGGACTTTAATCATTTAGTCACTTTTGTTAATAGTCGTTCAGAATTTATACTTGATTAAAATACTAATATTTGATTTAAGATATTCTTCCTGTGACATTTATTCCATAAATTTTTTTCTAGTTTGTTAATTTATTTTATAATCTATATAGACAGACAGGCCTCTTTGCATCAGTAAATCTTCTTTTGAGACTTAGTGTAAAAAATGAATTTTAAATGTATCTTTCCAAGAATGAATAGTATGTTTTATTACCACATATTTCACCAAATGTTAACTTTTATAATATCAAGGTTAATATATTATAGGGTAATATCATTTAATCGTATCTTAATAAAAAATTTTTTTTATCTAGATTGTGTCCTGTAGACACAATTTTAAAGTAATTTATTTTAAATTATAATTAAGTACTGCATTTTTTTTTTTTTTTTAAGGAACCTTTTGAGCACGAATCACTTTTATTGGATCGCAAAGATTTGAAATTAACAAAACAGGAAAAACGTCTTGCTAAGCAGAGTTATGAAATGGCTAAACGTGCTAACATGATTAATATAAGGACGACTTATTCATATCTTCCTGGAACATCAGGCCAACTTATAATTAATAACAAGTATGTATTAGTTTTTTCTTCCCCTCTACTTTGAATTGAAAATTAAGAAGGAGTTTTATCTATATTATGTATTTTTGAAATAATTTCCTTAGCCACTCTTTTGCTCAATTAATATTGAATGCTTTTTAAAACTACATTCCATTATGTCATTTATGCTTCTTTATATCTGTTTTTTGCAATCATACAGTTTTTAATATTTTCAAATACACTCAATTCTGGTCCTTTTGATTAAAAATTACATAGAATTGACTTCATATTATATGTAGAAATTGAATGAAAATTTGTAATATAATGCAAATATGAAAAGTAAATTTTGTCGCATTCAGAATTACAGTAGCATTTTGAAGTTTACTTTTTGTTTTTTGGAGATTTATGTTAAGGAGAATATCTGTGTGTGATATTTAAAATTAAAAAAAATATTAATATTGGGGATTATCTATCATCCAGTTAAAATCCAAGCATTTATTGACTTTATCATTTGTATTCTATATTCTGAATCATTTTTGGTTTGGACACTTAAAGTGTATTAAGCAAGTAAATTTTATATCGATTATGTACTGAATAATCTCCTTTAACAGTGTTGTTCTGTATAGAGCAAAATAAAAGTGTCACTGTTTCAAAAAATTAGACTAAATGTTTTTCAGCTGTATAAACAAGTTCTATGTGATGTACTAATATTTAATGTATCGATTTCTTTACTATTGTGGGAAAATGAGGCTTGTCACCCCACTGTTTATCCAATTCATAAATATTACAATTTATCTCAAAATTTTCCTTATTGTTCTAACCATTCTTAATATTTTGATTGCAATCTTTGTTTTCTATATTTATAGATAATGTTCCCATTGTTTGTGGTCATTTTTTAAAATGCCTTAAATTTTTATTTTGTTAAAGTTAGGACCCTATAAAAGTATTTTGTTGTCAGGGAATTGAAAAATAACAACATAAAATATACATGTATTTATTTTTTAAATAACTACATGAAATATACATGTATTATAGTATTTTAGAGGAGGAGGGAAATGCAATTTATAACGGTTTTGTGTTGAGAATTCCACTAACAGAATAAAAAGTTTTGATTTAGAAATGCTGTCAGTCATCAATCTTTTCTCTCTGTATACTGTGGAGAAAGATTAGAGGATGATACAGAATTACTACCACAACTGTTGAAGAATCTTCAACAGACCTAACAGCTGGAGATCATATTAATATACCATTTGTTCTCAAGGCGTAGATGAAATTTTAAACTATTTTTGAAGTGTGTAGAATAATTATTTGTAAAACTCTTATCAGGATATTTTAAACATGTATCAAGAAATGTTCTAGTCGGCAAGATTGACAAAAATAATTTCCTGTGCACGAACACAGTTCCATTGCTTGATTTCACATAGAATTACTTCATATATTAAGAGTATTGTATTAAAACACCTGACTGTTCTTAATATCTATAGGCTAATATTTTGCGAAGTACTCAAGAAATCTTTGCAAATAAAGCAAATGGATTTACACATTCGGTTTTTGGAATGGGAAAAAAATAAGAGGTTAAAATTTGATATTTGGCTTCAAATTTCTTGGACCATTCCACAGCGATTTTTACGAGATTTTTCTAATTATGTGGAATAATTCGATTTGATAAAATTTTACCTATCTTAATGATTTATGAGCAAATTGGAAAGTTTTTTTTGTCTTATTAAATGGTGAAATGCAAAAGTTGAAAATATTCTGTTTAAATTTACCATTTGCATTTTAATGAATAAAATATGTAGTATTATTGTCCTTGAATTTTTAGTAAGAATGCAAGTGGCACATGCAAATTTTGTTAGAAAATTCTAATCAGTCACATATTTTGCTACATAATTCTTGTAGTGCCGCTTACTTTGTATTTGACTGTAAATATCTGTAGGAGAGGAAAAATTAAGCATTGTGGTGCAGCATATGCAGTGAAGCATTTTTCATTACCTACACAAATATATGGTTGCATTTAATTCGAGATATTAATATTTACTAATGATGGAGTAATTTTTTAAATGTTGCACTGATGTTTTGTGTTTATTGGCTTAAAAAAAGATAAACTTTTGTTTTAATTATTAAACTATGCTTTGCTTCTAAGAAAATGAAGTCAAGAAAAAGTATCCGTTTTTGTAAATCTCTTGATTTGTATAAAAATGCACATTATGCTTTTATCTTGAAGTCAACTGCATCACCTGCTACTCTGCATTTGCAAATTTCTATAACTTTAATGTTTGGTGAATTTTGATTAATTAACATTTAATATTAAAACAATTGTTTCCTGTACTTGCAATTTTTTGTAATTTGAATGAATAACAGAATGTATACGAAACTTAGATAATAAATAATGACTTTTCACAGGCAATGTCAGTGGGTTGGTGGCACAACAATACGGGTTTTACCAAATCAGTCCACATCTTCTAGTAGTAATGTGCGCTCAGGAACTACTGCAACTCCAATCACTGCTTCTCCGTCACTGATGAGCAGTTTGTTTAAACAAGGTGTTATGGTTCAGAAGCTTACTATGCCATCTAGTATGTATTAATTGTAGATCATTTTAATGTTTACATTCAAAAAATATATCTTTATTGCTCTTGCGTTATAGATTTTCATTTTATCCAAAAAATATTTTCTGTAGATGTCAGTATTCCTGTTCTTACTCCGGGGGCTCCTCCTGTTGTTATTCCTGCTGGGCAGGATGTTCTTGTCCTGCGAACCCCAAAAGGTGTATATCTTCGCTTACCAGATGGACGCATCATTGCAGTTCAGCTTCCACCAAGTTTGTTAGCTAAGACTCAATTTCGACCTAATGTTGTGACACATTTTAGACCAGCTGCCCCCAAAAGTAAGCACTTTGCATTTTTTAAAACTAAATTTTCGTTTACATAAATATGTAAATTAATTTTTCCTGCTATGCTAACATTTTTTGACTATGCTATGTTTGAAAGAGGTATTGCGGTTATACATCATTGGAAGTGAATAATTTGTATTTTGTGTATTTCATACTATGATTATATAAATTATATTTTAATTTTAGGCAGTGGAAATCAGCCAAGTACTGTGATAAATACTCCAAGAGGACAGAGTATTGGGGTAAGTTCTTAGAAACTGTGGAAAATATTCAAATGCTTGTCAACGTTTTATTATTGCTGGGGGGGGGGGGGGGGCAATCCACTTAAATGTCAGTCTCACATCCATTCAAAAGGAAGAAAAAGTAGAAATATTACAAAGATTTCTTGTGATTGAAAACTTACTAACTTCGAAATGTATTCTGAAATATTAAATCTATAACTGTAGGGATTTTATTTCCACAATATATATATTAAAGTAGATAAAATTTTGCACCTAATTTTTAAAGTAAAATTATCGGCTTTTCGTATTTTGAAAAATAACATGCTTATTGAGTATTATTATTTTTTATTAATTTGAACTAATCTGTGTAAAATCCACATATACTACTGATTTAAAAATATTTCTCTGTATATGATTTAATGTATCGTAATTGATGCTTTGAAGTTTTTGATAAGCAATATTGTTCGAGTTTAATAGAATTTGATAGAGAAGATTGTTTCATGTGTAGTCATTCAAAACTGAGCATGATCACAATTCATTCCACACATAATTTTTCAATTGCATGACATTTTCTTTTCCTGTAATATGATACATTTTAAATAGCATCCTTTAAATTAAATTGGGAAATAACTTGTAAGATTCGGCATGTAAAATAGATATTGTTATGCAGCATCTATTTATATTGTAATTCTGTAATATAAAAAATATTACCTCTTACATCGTTGTTGTAGTAGAAGTACTGCAGAAAGTTGTCTGAAGATAACGCTCATCATTATTTTGGCCTATGAATTATAAAGTAAAAAAGGTCCTCCGAATATTAATTAACGTCAGAATTGTACTATATCTAGCTAAAATTAGGTTTCATTGATCATTCCTGATATGCCGACTTTCGGCGAAAGTAATATAATGTATTAAACTTATTGATAATATTTTGGCTTTTGAGAGGAAATAGAAAGCATAAATTAAAATCAACATGCTGAAATTGTTAGTAATGCAATAATGATAAAGATATTCAGTTATGCTGTTTTTATAAATACAAGATCAATTTTATTTTATGGATGAATTCCAGTGATTTTGTTTCTATTGTGGATTTAAAAAATATTCATTGCAAGTAATAAATTTTTAAATATTTATTATCTAATGTTTAAAATTAGAGAATATTATCTATATGAGTGAGAAGAAATTGCTTTATTTTTCCCACCCTGTGTGAGAAATTCTAATATTTCAAAACAGTATTTCTCTTTAAATCTTTAAAAATAATGCTGCTCTATTTGCAAAATAATGTTCACAAGAATGACAATTGATTTGACTATTTTTGTTATAGTTGCTGATATATCTTCTGCTAAGTTCTCTGCTTTCCGACATTTCTATTAAATTGATGAAGTTTAGTTAAAATGCTATGACATGGACATAGCTTATGGAATAGTTCTGCAAAATTTCTGTTTGAATACTATCCACTAGAAATAATGTGAATATCATTTATAGACACATCTTCCTAACAATTAAAAAAATTATAAAAACTCAAGATTATGTGAGCTTACATTCAAATAAAAATAATTCTTTTAAATTCTGAGCATCAAAATGAATGGTCTTTCATTTAAAAAAAAATCATGAGAGGCGTGCTTTTTTTACTTTAAGCCGAGCATTTATTCTTGTTTAGTTTCCTCAAAAATAAAAATTATTACATTTTACAAAGCTTATGTAACATTGTGCTATCATTAGCATATTTCAAAATACCTTTGTTTTATCGAAATGTGAAAAAAGTAGCCTTAATTAAATATATCAATGTCTTGTTAAAAGTAATCAGCTCTTTCTCTGATATTATCCGGTCATGGGATTTAAAACTTAATTTAAGAAAGAATAAATTAGCCTGAATAATTAAGCTATAATGTTTCTTTAAAATAATTTTGATTAATCTTATTTAAATTTTCTTCATTTAAAAATCTGAAATAATTTTTTTTCTTCTAATTTTAGTACTCTGAACTGACTCAGGTTCATAATAATTTACACAAAATGTAGGATTCTTTTTCTGTTAATGCATAAGGGTTCCAAATTTCCTAATATATTAGTAATATTTTTATTGAAATCGGTACCTTCTTAATTTGTATTGAAACTTTTTATATGGCATTGAAAATAGATGCAAGTTCGAAATTCCGAAGCTGATGTGCATTTCAATATGACCCTTCAAGAAATGTTTCATGCTAACTTTTGAAGAGCCATGTTTCATTCCAAATATTGCCTTTTATTTAATTCTCTGGTTAACAATGTTAGAATAATTATAAGTAAGCATTTTTTTGAACTGCCTGTTTGTATTTTTTGCATTTAAGTAATGCTTAATCAACTTTGATTCTAGATCATTAAACAGACTCTTCAATGTGGTGGAACTGTTAGATATTTAGGCCCTCGAAATGCTGCTGGCAGTACTGCTCAGAGTTCAGCTCGTAGCTCTGCTCCTGAAGTTATTGACTTAAGTGATGATGATGAGCCTTCAATTCGAAAGAGTGCTACTGCTTCAAATGCTTCTACAAACTCATCTGAAAGTGATACAGGTAGTAATGATCAAGACAAAGCAGATGGTAGTTTCCAATCTGCAATGTTACCTGGAAAACAAATTACTATTAAAAAGATTTCTCCTTCTTCTCAAAATGCATTACCCCTATCAAGTGCAAAAGAGAAATGTGAAATCCCTCAGGTTCTTTCAAAAAATAAACAAATCACTATAATGCCAGTAAATCCTGCAAATCAGCAAAATCGACAAAAATTTGCACCTCAGTTGGCTCAACCTGTACGTGTGCAACAGATGCTTCTTCAACCACAACAGGGGAAAAGGAAACCTTTTCAAAAAAGTTCTTCTAAAGTGCAGATTACTCCTCTACTTACAGGGAAAAATGTTCGGCCTCAAATAACTATAACACAGCCTACATCTACTCAATCCAACATCCAGTCTCACAAATTACGCCAGTCAATTCCTCTCCAACATCCAAAAAATTCTGACTTTTTAGAAAACATGTGTGAATCAATTATAAATTCTCCTACAAAACAAACAGATGACTCCTCAAGTGCAGGGCTTGAGGCAAGCCAGTCATCTAATGCTGCTGCACCAGTTCAAACACCAAGTGTTTCAGAAATACTCCAAAATTCCAAAGACATTTCAATATCATTGACTGAACCTTCAAAAACTAATACTCCATCGTTGCCAGACTCCTTAGCATCTATATCTAATAAGCTAAACCCAAATCTACAGATTTCTCCTGTAGAACAATCAAATGTGTCTGATACATTACCTCAAAAGAATACATTTAATAATCCAAAAAATATTACTTCCACATCCAACCTGCAAACTCAAATGACACATAATGCTGTACAGTCATCTCAACCTTTGTGTAAGTCACCTCAACCATCAGCTAAGGCAGATTCTACTGTGCAACAATTGAATGCATCTCAAAATTTGTATGGGTTAAAACCTTCTCCATCTCATTCACAAACAAATTTTCCTGTATCTCAGGCAACTTCTATGTCATCTGTTGTTTCACCCCAGCAATATCAGAATTCTGATCAGACTTACCAGCATCATCCAGTTTCTCAATCAAACTTACATGAAATGCATACAAAACAGCATAATGAACAGGCATTACAATATACTTCTCATTCTTCCCAGAATCCGCGATTGTCTGCTTCTACTCCACATTCAACCCATGCTGTTTCTCAAAATCAGCAACTGACAACTCGTAAAAGAAAATCCACAAATAAAGCAGCCACCAAAAAATCCCAACATGAGCATCCATTGATGTCACCAAGCCATTCATTACAACCTCAATTAATAGAAACATCTCAGCAGTTCCATCATTCTCAGTTGTCGGATCATCATCTTCCAGAGAATCACTTTCCAAATTTTTCGCAACCAATGCCTAGCTCTGATTTTCAAGCATTTTCGAATTTTTCTGCTCATAAGCCAGTATCTCACATTCAACATCCTCAACCACTTCATCCCCTTCAGCATGGCCAGGAACATGTTCTTCCTTCTCATTTACAGCACATGTCTCATATGTATCCTATGTCTCCTCATCTTACTGGAAACCCATCATCATTGACAGATATGCAACCACCTGCTCCTAGAGCATGGCCGGTACCACAACCAGCAGTGTCTTCATTTCACCCATTTAGTCAGTCTTCCTCGTTCTATAGTTCTGGTCAAGAGAGTAGTCAGTTTTCATTTCAACCATCATCGTTTTCCCTTTCCCCATCTTCTGTTGCATCTAACACAAGTCAGTCAGAAGGAGGATCCGGAGGAGAGAAAGCTTCTCAAATTAATTCGTCTGATTTGTGACTTTGAATGTGGAAAAGAAACAGAGCTTCATCCGATTGGGCGCACGATGCTGAGTAATATTTATGCTTCTGGTTTGTATGTTTGCGTGTGATATTCCGATAGCATTTTATGCATCAACCGGAAGTAATTCGATGTAGAATTGTCAAAGAATGTTCATCTAAGATGAAATCCCATCCTGCGCAAAGTCTGTATGAAAAAAATCTTATATGGCTTTTATAAAGAAATCTAACGGGTTACCCTCATTCACTCTCATGCCTGTGAAAGGTCAGATGTATTGTACAAAGTGTGTGGTTGTGTAGTAAATTCTCTGTTTCATTTTGTCATGTGTGTGCATAAACATCTAATGTAGTATAGACTGATCATTGTTGTTTGTCTGCTTTTTCGCCATCAAATTCACTTCAGTTCATATTTTTATTTGAAATTTTTACATCAAACCTATCAACTTATATTAGAACAGTACTCATTTACTGTATATTTATATTTCATAAATGTAAACTTAGTTCTTCACTGACAGTTTAATTGTGATTTCAGTTTTTGCTTTAATACATCTCAAAAATCCCGGTTGTATTTTTGCAGATTTTTAGTGAGATATTTTAATACTCAAAATGCCAGATGAATTTTACTTTATGGCATTTCATTTCTTTAATATTTAAATTCTTGTGCCAAGTAAATAAGGTGAATGTTATTTCATTCATATTTATTGCTTCTTTTGTGATTATGTGTTGGTTTTTAATTTGTTCCTGCCGTAAAATATCGTATGTACTTAATAAGTACAAAATTTACGAATATTTAAAACAAAGGAAAGAACCCTTGCAAGAAGCTGACATTTTTCTCAAATTATATTTCCCTTTTCATATAAATTATTAAAAAAGCCTTATTTAGTAGATCATAGGAAGTATCTGTCTTTTTAGTATATTCATTTAGATTAATTATGGAAGCTTAAACATTGCCATTTTATGAAAAGATTTTTTAAAAATTAAAGATTGCCTTTTTATAATTGCCTTTTATAAAAAGAATTTGGGGATAAATTTTCCTATAATTATTTATTACTTAGAATGATCATTATTATTAGCTTTGATTGGTAAAGTGTGAGAGTACTTTTTTTTATTATGACCCAATTTTTCTTTTTGCAAGGTTTGAGAATAGATGCTAAGTGAGAGTAAGATTTTATTTAAGACAAAGAACAAAAATGTGTTGTGAGCTGTAAATGTTTGTTTTATTTATTTTCTTTTGTGTGTGTATATGTATATTAAATGTGCAATGATTGTGTCATAAAATTATATCTTTCAAATTATAATTTTTCCCCTTATAAATATATATTTGAATTTTTTAAAAATGAGAATGCCAAAGGAGGCTAGTGTATTATGAGATAGATATGTTTAATACAATTAATTGATTTTTCATTTCAAGTTCCTGATTATTTTCTCTGAGGTAACAGAATAATAAGTATTCCAATTAAAATGTATTTATTATGGTTTTATTTATTAAAAGAACTAATCATCTCTGAAATTAAGCAAAGGTTTAACTGTGTAGTTCAAACGAATGTTGCGTATCTTAGCATATAAGTATTTGTGTTTATAAATTAGATAGTAATGGTTGAATCGTCTGTTGATGTTTATCAACAAATTAAATTTTGTTAAGAAAAATTTTATAACAGCTATTCCTTATATGCCTCTTATTTCAGTGGTGAATCTCAGTTTTTTCCCCTTGAATAATTGCATCATAATAATGAAAAATCCAGCTGCATTTTATAATGGGAGAAATGAATAATTGCATGATACTGTATATGGTATTCAACTGTGTTGAAAGGTAAACTAAGTGTACAGATTTAATACAAAGTCGCTGCCTGCATACACGGTACCTCACATACTTACAATTTAGTTTTCCATAATATTGAGAAATTGTGTAAATAATATTCTTTAAATTTATGTTGATATGAAGCCCCTCCCCTTTTCCTTGGACGCACACAAAAAAAATGTGTATCATCCTTATATATTGCAAGACTTGCAATGCTTAGCTTATATGTTTTTGTATTTCTATAAATACATATTTAGATTATAATTATTATTTGAATACATAAAACAGCCTTCTTGGCGCTATTTTTGTGGAATTAAGTAATCAAAGATAAAGTGACGAAATGGAATTATTACATATATCATAAACTTTAATATGAAATGCATTTAAAATAAAGCAAAATCTAAATTATGAGTTATCTTATTGTGTTCTCTTATTATCCTTTAGTTTTATGTTATCTGTTATCGTATTAAATACTCATAATTGTTGCTCTTAAATTATAAAGAAGTTTGTTTCTTGAATGAAGCCACTGTTAACAAAATACTATTAGTTGTAGGTTGATTAATATACTTTGTAAGCATTTGCAGAAAAATTTCGATGTATACCACATAATCAAAGAGATACGTTTAGTACCCCTAATTTTGTTTACAAATTATGTGAATATAATTTAAATAATCAGCATTTATTAGATTAGCAATATTTAAATAGAGTAGCAAGTATGTCAATCTCGGTATTCTCAATGCATTTTTATATCAATACAGAACAGGCTATAAAAGTTCTAATTAAAATTTTGTACTATGGTGGTATGTAAATTATTATGATCTGTGCAGGAAGTAATAGGACGAATGTTGTTGGAAACATTTCTTTAATAATAACATTCACACACTTAAACATACACTAACACAAAGACAAGACATTCACGCGCGCGGCTTCACAGTTCAGCATCACATCTCATTCTAATTACAATCGCAATGCATTATGGGATGGCCTAATCAGGTATCACCATCTAGTATCCAAAAGAGAAGATAAGTGTAATGCAACTGCTACAGTACCTATTATTTGAATGATTTACAGCTCCTAATAATAGGTAATTATGTAAGGAAACTGGAACTTCCTCGTATCCAAAGTAAAAAAAATTGAGATCCATTGTATTTGCTATTTTAGGAAAAAATTTAGTGAGATTGCTGTGACTGAATTATAGAAATATTTGTTAAATGTTCAAAAATTTCATGCTTGATTCATTTTCTAATTTCTTTTCACGTTTAATCGTTTTTGTTGAACACCGAATTGAAAGAGTGAAAAAAGTTAGCCCAGAGCATCGAACTGTCTGAATGGTTAAGGACGTAAATAAAATATGCAAATGCGACTTAAATGACTAATTTCATTTGGTGCTGCAGCTCTAATGTACAAGTCGCCACTGCTTGTTTATGAAAGGACAAAAATATCTTCTGTGATATAGGACGATTGATATTAATTTTGAGTCAGATTGAAATTAGCATCTGTAGATGACAGTTTTCTTACTTATGAAGGAATTTACTATTTACTTCTTTTAATTCTATTTTCTTTTTGAGGGGGAGGGTAGCCCTATGTTTGTATTTAAAATCTATTCTGTCCCCTGCACACTTACACACATTATGCCGTTTGTAAGACCACGTTAAAGTTGACTTTTGGGTTTGGCATGCTTGTTATAAACTTTTTTTTAACTATATATACTATGATGGATTTGTGTAATTAGTAAACAAACTGATTTTTTTAAATCGGTGTCGTCTTATTTATGTGTGTTTTCACCTCGGTTACTACTCAAAGCTCACTCCAGTTACTTTGAATTATTGTTCTTTGCTCCATGTTTTCACAAAATCATTTTCACTCAAGTGAACTGAATTTGTGTTGCCTTTAATTCTGAGAGTTGATGCCGAGTTTTATTCAATATATGTTTGTTTGTGTAAGTCTATATGTAAACCTTTCTCTTAATGATTTACTGGTTATATTTATAGTGCTTGAATAGTGAAGCACAAAATATAATGCACAAAACAATTGAGCAATAAATTAACAATGACTTCCTTTATTAGCTTATCTAAGTCAGCAAAACTGCCATTATACACGGTCTAAATAAAATGCTATGCAACTTGCCAAAGACAAATACTCATCGATTTGTTTATTTTTGTATTTATTAATATTATGATGTTTCAGACTGAAAGCAGAAAACTGGGATCTCTAATCCAACTTATATCAGGTGTTATCTTGGGGCTGTTGAAAGGAAATACAATTTTTCTAGTGTTGTACAAAATTGTGTAGTGTTATTTTATTGGACTTAAACTGCCTTCATTGCATGATTTTTTAAGTTTGTTAGTGTTACGATAGTTGATTACTTTTGTGTATATGATGACCAAAGATTGTTAACTGTTGATTGTCTGATGGGTGGGTGGGGAAAAGTAATTGATGGAAAGTTTGTTCAACATATTTTTTAAATACTTCGTTGTCAGAAGTAGTAGGAAATATCTGTTATATATGCTATTTGCAAGAGAAGTAATAAATGCCACATTTTTTCACTTATGTGAATAATATGGCCAAAGATAATTATCAATTGACTAGCTCTGAAGAAAGGAGTGAACTTTAAGTATGTCCCAAGATTTTGTAATTTTTATCTGCAACTGTCACCAAAGTTGAAGTGCTAGTTTGATGCATCATCAATGGGAGATTCAAAAATTTATTAAAAAACTGCTTAATAAGTCTAAAATTATTTTTCCATGTGCTTTTTTCCGGAAAATTTTTTAATAATTGAAATCATATAGACTTCAAAAGATGGTGTATTCCTTATTCTGTATCAGTGCCTTTTGATCTTTCAAGATTTAGTCTGCAATAATTGAAAATAAGTGATAATAAAAATAATTGGAATCATCATAAATAAAAGATGTTGTTATAAAACAGTTCATTTTTATAGAAGTAATTAAATCTTGTATAGAAGACCATTATTGTAAATGTTTCATATTCCATTACCATTTAATAATTGTTCAATTATCATTATTTAAAAAATAGTGAATTCCTGAATGACAACATGGAAATCTTTAACAGTATTGATTTCTATATATAATTTGATTTCTTGTTTCTGAAAACTGTTTAATTCTTTCATTCATATGTACCATCCCAACTCTAGTTTTTAGTTTATAGGTAACTTTCATTTAAATATACTGCATTTGTAAATGAATTTCATCCAAGTTTTAACAAGTTTAAATCGGGATATTTGAAAACATAATTTGTGTATTTAACATTGAAATAAGCAACGAAAAATCGACATTAAATGTTGTTCCCCCTCCCTTTTGGTTTCTTTGCATTTTACAAAATAAACAGGTGTAACTCTTGTTCTTGTTTGTTATGTGCACATGCCTATTTCATTATTTGCTATTATCGGATTCTGAAAGCGCTTATTAGAAAGTTTTTGATACATTGAAGTAAATGTGGCTATATTGATTATTGTTTTAAAAATTATCAACCTGAGTAATTTGAACAGTAATTTTTAATTTATGTGTAATGATAAATGTGCCTATGTTGAAGATATGTACTTTAATTCTGTTATTATTTATTTACTAAGAAGAAAATGCCCTAAGTAAATACTTGAATGTTTTTCAGGTTTGATATTTTTCCTCTGAGAAGATTTTGACTTTCTTTATATTCTTATGAATTTAGTTGTCACTTTTAGTTCAAATAGTTTAAAGAAACAATGCAACTAAATAATATACTGTGTTACTCAGATTATTGCTTTATAAATGTGGATTATTTTTAGCATGCATTGTTTAATGACATATTTTCATTTCTTATTTGATTAAAAATTATCATTGGGCTTTTTTTTGTTTGTCATTTAAAGATATGAAAAAAATAAGCTGATTTGTTGCACTTGCATATTTTAAATTTTTGTAAATAGTATTTTTTGCAAAATTTATTCATTTCACCATGTTTTAAATCAATGCCGTTTGTTTAAATATGTAAATACAATTGCATACTCAGGTTGCTAAAGTGTAAAAATGTTAAAATTTTGTATTTTGAGTAGAAATGCATTGTCACAACTAAAGTGCTTAAACCTTGAGCTTTTGAACTCTTTTAATTTCATCTGTATATTTTGTTCCTAAGATTTTTAAATAGCGTATCTTTTTAGCATTCAGATGGCAAAAAGATTTTTTTACTTTAATTTTTCCGTTTTGCTATGTTATTTATTACTTAGATTATATTTTTAAGGGGGACCATTATGTTAAACTTGAACTATGCAAACAATGTAAATAATGTGTTCTAGTTGTGTTATTACTTATGTAAATAAAATTTCACCTTATTGTAAGATAATATGGGTTATTTGCATGTTATATACAAACACATGAATTATAAGAATCCTTTATATTTTTGCCATCTTTCTGAAATGCAGCTGTTGTGTAGGCAGTTTCTGATATGAAAATATTTACGTTTGTGGATTTGTATATGAAATGTTTCACAAATAACCAAAGCCTCTGTAAAGCTTATGTATTGCAAATAATTTTAAAGTCAGCAATTGGTTCATTGTATAAAGTATTGTCAAATTTAAAATTCATTGTTAGTGAGCACTTACTGGCAATAAAAATGTTTATCTAACCGATTAGAGTTTTTGCAACAGAA